>CATQJA010001747.1:0-177133 GCA_958295435.1 Mesorhabditis spiculigera | reverse complement strand
GGGCTCTGCTAGCTTGCCAGGCTTCTCATATCGCTGTGTTTTTTCTCAAAGAATCGCTGCTAGCCTACCCCATCCAATTCCTCTAAGAATCTCTGCTGGCTTGTCTAGCCCGTTTTCTTCGGTTTAAAGGCCCATTGAAGCCAAAAACTTACCAAAATTGCCGCCAGCGGAAGCGCCGATCGCCACACCATGGTCTACAGTACCTAAAAACAATTTGAGGCCATGAAGAGGGCAAGAAATCGGGAAAATGATCCTCAAAGATCCCTGCTAGCTCGCCAAGGCTAGGGGCATGCTAGCAGTGACAATTTGGGCGGTCAGACAGATTATGATGGCCGATCCAGGCGCGGCGTTTATCCAAGGAGTGAAAAGCGGAGCGGAGCGGAATAACCCGAGGGGGGACAGGCGGGAGAAAGGGCGAAAACTGGGTTATCGATGGGAGGAGGGGGCAGAGAAAGAGAACAATGAAATGGAGATGGTGATGAATGGAAAGGGGTCGCGGTGGGACCGGTCTTGAGGAGGATGGGGTTCTCGGGGGTGTGATTCCACAAATCAGAGCCCAAACAATAGGCGGGAGAAGCTGGCAAATGGTCTCTGCTAGCTTGCCAGATTGGGGCATGCTGGCAGGGATTCTTTGAGGAATTTCTAGCGAGGGGAAGGCTAGCAGAGATTCTTTGAGGAATTGGAGGGGCAGGCTAGCAGAGATGCTTTGAGGAAACGGGTAACAGCCTGCAGAGATTCTTTGGGAAGCCAGGAGCCCCAGTTTCCGGTCCAAATGACACCTATGCACGTGCCAATCTACTGACAACCAGCCCACCCTGGGTGGCTTCGGGTCCTGTTTTGGTAGCGAGAGAGAGAGAGAGAGAGAGAGAGAGAGAGAGAGAGGGAGAGAACCCAAAAACACCCGGGGGAAAGGTGTGACAATTCGCCGAATGGCCTCCAGCCACCGGAGCCAACTGGAACTGGCGTCATTTGAACGGTCGGGTAATCGAACATCATCAAAACTAGACACAACTCGACAGGGCGGCCTAGCAGAGATCATTTGAGGAATTATGAATTGGTGCTAGCTAGCAGAGATTCTTTAGGAGTTCGGAAATCACCAGGCAAGCCAGCGAAAAACCCTTCAAACGAAATTTCCAAACCACTACTGTTGACAACGCCGAAATGTCCCAAAATGGAGTGCTACTCCATTTTCGGATTGCGGCGGCTATAAGGGACACACTTCGGTGCTCCTTTAAAGAGAGCACCGAGGGGGGCGGGGCTGAAAAACAGGGTTTAGGGATGCTTATCTGAGGTCGGGTGGCAGAGGAGGAAGGTCGGAGGAGATGATGGACCACAAACTACAAAATACATTCACGTCATTGCGTTAAGAAATGGAATGCGAATCATAGGCTTGGCTTAGGCTTGGCTTAGGCCTAGGCTTAGGCTTAGGCTTAGGTTTAGACGAAGCCTATTTCCAAAATTCGAAGCGGAGATTCTCGCTCCTAAGCGCTCTCTGCTAACCTGCGCCACCCGCATCCCTTCTCTAGCGGTCTCTGCTAGCTTGCCCCGTCCGTTTTCGAAAGAAATTTGCATAAATTAGCAATTATGTGGCCAATCCTAAAAAATTCCGGTATTCCACCACACTTCCCTGATCCGGAATGGGCGACCCGGCTGAGAAGACGTGCCCCGATGCGTCGCGACGTGGGCTACGCGATGCGCCAACTCCGTAGGTTTACAGCAGGCTAGCAGATATTCTTTTGGAGACCACCTTCAGTGGCCCTTTAAAAGCCTTCTGGGTCTTCTGGGCTCAGCTGGGCTTCTTTAAGAGCTTGGAAACATCTTTAAAGGTCCATTGAAGTCAGGGCAAGCTAGCAGAGACCATTTGCAGCCTGGTCCCGCCGCTCACCGAGTTCTGCCAGACGTACATTGTGAAGAAGCCGCTGGGTCTGCGGATTACGAAGAATACGTTTCAGGTAGTTGCCTCTCACTCTCTCTCTTCTATCTGCTATCTCTCGCTTTTCCAGGTGACCCACATCGATCCGAATTCCCCGCTTCGCGGTCTCGTCTTCCTCGGCGACACCCTGTCGGCCCTCAACGGGAAGAAGATCAAGAAATACGAGACGATCGAGCAGATCCTCGGCGAAAAAGCCGAGGTAGGATGGCAGAGATCTTTGGGTGAAGAGAAAATCGAGTAGGCAAGCTAGTGAAGACCATTAGCGACGGTTTTTGCTTCAAAGGCGCCTGAAGCTCCGTTTTCGTAGTGTCACCGCACCTTTAAACCCGTTTAAAGAGCCGGTGAAGTCAGGGCGGCTAGCAGAGGTTCCTAGAGAAAGAAAACAGCCTGGGCAAACGAGCAGAGACCATTTGCCGCCATTTTTAGCGCGTCAAAATGGAGTGCCAGCACGGCGGCTTCTCGTGCTCGAAGCTGCTGGCGACGACGATCGAGCGCGTCCACGTGGGCACCGACTTGGACAAGCCGGCCGGCCGGATCGTGTCCAGATACGCGGTAGGCTGGCGGAAAGCATTTGGGAAGCTGGCAAAGACGCTTGAGGAGAGCCTGAGCCGCCCCCAGCTGTCCTAGCCCCTTTAAAATCCAATCCCAGGTGTGGCTCCGCTTCCCCGACGCCGAGAACCACTCGAACAGCCTCGGGCTCACCATCAAGGTATTCCGCAAACGGTCTCTGCTAGCCTGCCCCTTGCCGCATTACAGTACGACTCGCGGGAGCGGCTGATTGTGGCTGACGTCGAGCCCGGGTCGCTTGGATCGATTCATCTGTCTCCTGGAGATGTCATCAAGTGAGCGTGGGCTTAGGCTTGGGCTTGGGCTTAGGCTTAGGCTTAGGCTTAGGTTAGGCTTAGGCTTGGCTTAGGCTTAGGCTTAGGCTTAGGCTTTGCTTAGGCTTAGGCTTAGGCTTCATCCCCAGCTTCCAGGGAAGTCAACGACCAGCCCGTCTCCTCCATCACCATGTTCATCTTCAACGTCAACAAGAGCTGCGTCACCACGAAGACGGTCAAGGTAAGTTCCTCGAAAAGAATCTCCGCTAGTCTGCCCCTTGCAGTTGACCCTCGAGTGCCTGGCCGGCGGCCAGGAGATCCACGACGAGGCGCTGGTGGCCGACGACGCGGTGGATATTGCCGTGCAGCATGTGGGGCAGCTAGCAGAGACCGTTGGGGAATTCTTGCTTTTCCAGCTCGAATTCCTGAAGCGCGGCCAGGTGGACAAGGCGCGCCCCGCGCTGCGCACCACAACGCCACAGATGGGGAAACATGCTCGTGGGTGATTTGGGGGGGGGGAGGCTAGCAGAGGTTTTTTGTGGAATTGGAGGGGCAGGCAGCAGAGATTCTTTGTGAAATTGGAGGGGCAGGCTAGCAGAGATTCTTTGAGGAATTGGAGGGGCAGGCTAGCAGAGATTCTTTGAGGAATTGGAGGGGCAGGCTAGCAGAGATTCTTTGTGAAATTGGAGGGGCAGGCTAGCAGAGATTCTTTGAGGAATTGGAGGGGCAGACCAGCAGAGATTCTTTGTGAAATTGGAGGGGCAGGCTAGCAGAGATTCTTTGAGGAATTGGAGGGGCAGGCTAGCAGAGATTCTTTGAGGAATTGGAGGGGCAGGCTAGCAGAGATTCTTTGTGAAATTGGAGGGGCAGGCTAGCAGAGATTCTTTGAGGAATTGGAGGGGCAGACCAGCAGAGATTCTTTGTGAAATTGGAGGGGCAGGCTAGCAGAGATTCTTTGAGGAATTGGAGGAGCAGGCTAGCAGAGATTTTCTGAGGAATCGGAGGGGCAGGCTAGCGGAGATTCTTTGAGGAATTGGAGGGGCAGGCTAGCAGAGACCATTTATTCCAGACATCACCTTCGGCCGCGTCGAACGCACCGAGTACCAAATCGCCTCCCAGCTCGACCAGGAGAAGCTGAAGCCGGCCAAGTACGCGCAGCGCAGCGGCTAGGCCAGGCCCACCTCGTGGCGAAGATCCGCCCCCCGCCCCTCCCCGTCTCTTGTGATCAAGCTTAACATTAATGCGAAACTGTATTCCAATTGCTGTCTCTTTGTGTTGTCTTGTGACGTCCCGTTTCCCCCGAATTTTCGATAAAGTTTTGGTCATTTTTGGAATGTCGTCTACTGAGGGCTTTTTGATCGATCATTTTCCGACTCTACATTAAAATACACAAAGAGAGAGAGAGCGAGAGAGAGAGAGAGAGAGAGAGAGAGAGAAAGAGCTAGACAGAGCGAACGAGAGAAAACGAGAGAGAGAGAGGGGGAGAGAGAGACTGAGAGAGAGGGAGAGATCCAGTGTGTGTGTGTGTGTGTGTGTGTGTGCCCGTAGTTTTGAGCATATGCCATTTGCTTAAAAGAAATCTTTTATTGGTGCCTGCTTTAGAAGATGTAGAACATTAGGAGAACGATCGCCGGAAGCATCGGAGATAGCTGGCCAGATGAGCTGGCCTCCTGAAAAGGTTAAATATTTGGTAGGAATGGGCTGGCCTTCCGATTCTGTTATCAAAAGTAATAAAAATCATAATTTTGGTGCAAATGTTTGCAAAATTACTGCAAAAATGAAAAATTTTCGCATTTTCACAATTTCGAAAAAATATATTTTAAACGTTCTAGCAATCCAATTCCGCTAAAAACACTATCAAAATACTTTCTATAGATCTACGGGGTATATGGGTGGAAAAGCAGACACTGGTTTTACCCTTGGCTAAATATCCCACCCCCCGATAACAGTCCAGCATCGAAACCTTACCGGGGCAGCTGATGTCGTGGTCGGGGCCGAGGCGGGCGCAGCTGATGTCGTGGTCGGGGCCGAGGCGGGCGCAGCTGATGTCGTGGTCGGGGGCCGAGGCGGGCGCAGCTGTTGTCGTGGTCGGGGCCGAGGCGGGCGCAGCTGATGTCGTGGTCGGGGCCGAGGCGGGCGCAGCTGTTGTCGTGGTCGGGGCCGAGGCGGGCGCAGCTGATGTCGTGGTCGGGGCCGAGGCGGGCGCAGCTGTTGTCGTGGTCGGGGCCGAGGCGGGCGCAGCTGATGTCGTGGTCGGGGCCGAGGCGGGCGCAGCTGATGTCGTGGTCGGGGCCGAGGCGGGCGCAGCTGATGTCGTGGTCGGGGCCGAGGCGGGCGCAGCTGATGTCGTGGTCGGGGCCGAGGCGGGCGCAGCTGTTGTCGTGGTCGGGGCCGAGGCGGGCGCAGCTGATGTCGTGGTCGGGGCCGAGGCGGGCGCAGCTGATGTCGTGGTCGGGGCCGAGGCGGGCGCAGCTGATGTCGTGGTCGGGGCCGAGGCGGGCGCAGCTGATGTCGTGGTCGGGGCCGAGGCGGGCGCAGCTGATGTCGTGGTCGGGGCCGAGGCGGGCGCAGCTGATGTCGTGGTCGGGGCCGAGGGCGGTGCGGCCGGGGCTGAGGTTGACGTCGAGGCCGGTGGGGCAGGGGCCGCAGTCGACTCCGTCGCGCGGTCTCGGGCTGCGGCCGCGACCAGCTCGACGTCTACTGAAAACGATTGATTTATGTATGAAGTAGTCGAATCCCTTTCCGTCTCGCGCCCCGTGCCATGTCTACGACATATCCCCTCGCCCTTACATTGTGTCTAGAGATGACACTAGAGTTATATACCAAATAATATTGATTGTTACCTGATTCTTAACGGATCTAGTTGTGACTAGCAAAACGACTTACTTATCGAGATGAATTCGGGCTCCTCCCAACTTCCCCAGTACGAGGTAGGTACTATAAATGAAACTCGTGTTCACTGGCAGCGCAAGCCGTGACGCGGAAAAACCAAAATGAGAAGGGACTTTGTACGTAAATTTTAAAAGACAAAGCTTACCGCAGTGGCCGGCCTCTCCGGAAACTTGTTCCCAACATCCGGGCGGTAGCGTCTGTCCGTCTTGGTCGATCAGATCGTAGCATGCCTTGGCCGGGGTGCGGCATACTAAAATTAGTTGAGAGGTTCGTTAGCGGGAGGGTCTATCAAAATTGAAAATCATAATGTCGGTTTTAGAATGTCGGAATTTAGAGAGGAGAGAGAGAGCGCGGGAGTGCGAGAGAGAGAGAGCGGGAGAGAGGGGAGGGAGAGAGAGGGAGAGAGAGAAAGAGAGAGAGAGAGGTCAAACATACTGAAGAGGACGTCCGTCGTCCGATTGTGGTAGACGACACCGGGGGCCGTTTCCGAGATTTTTCTCTCATTTAGCATACAATCATGTGTGAAACGGTCGACCGCCGAGCATAACCATGTTGCTAAATCAATAAACTATTGGTTGGCCCGCGCTTTATTTAACGGGACGAGCAAGGCTGGGCTATAGATTTTTTCGCTCCTCCAGATGCAGGATCCCCCGTATCGGTTCTGGACTGTTAGCGGGGGGGAGGCGAATTATGATTCTCCACGGCCCCTTTACAAAATCTCGACCGGTTTTATTGGATTTGACATTGTTTTTAGATATAGAAATAATAGAACAAAAGTGATGAAAATTCGAAAATTTTCCACGCTTTGTTCAAAAATGCATGAAAAATGGCGGGAAGACGTGGTTGCCCCTCCCCCACCGCTAACAGTCCAGCGCCGGGGAATCAATGGTCATCCCCCCGTTGCGCGTTCCTTTAAAGGGCTAAAGACAGGCGGGCACTCACCGTATCGTTCCTGTTCCGTTGGGGCGCAGGCAGTGAGCTGCCAGAAGATGGCGAGCACGGCGGCGATACGGCGCATCGCCCAAATTGCTCTTTTTCTGAAAAAATACTCTCTATGCTCGCGTACAAAAATGGGAAATTTTTGGTAGAAATGGCTGAAATGAGAATACAAAAATTTCTTAATGTCTACACTCAAAAAGCACAATTTCAGAATGCATCAAACCTATAGAATGCCTACATTTTTTTAGCATGCAAAATTTTTTGAATGCCTAACATTCACAGGGTAAATTCAGTGCGTGGCGCGAATCAAATTTAGCCAGTCGGAAATTTACGTATTCTGGAATTTATGCATTTCAAAATGTATATATTTCTCTCTTCGACATAAAGCCATTTAGGCATTCTAAAATTTAGGCATTCTGAATTTCGGAATTTGTGATTTTATGCAATCCAAATAAAATCCAAAAACGTGGTAGCGGGAATCGGGTGAAATGTGGGATTGGCTGTAGATGATCTGGGGGGGGTATATATCCGTGAAAAGGCAATGCGTCTTTCCGTAGACAAAACAATTAGGTGGAGGGGGCTGCTGATCGGCTCAGAGCAAACGATGACCCCCATGCCGGAATATTCCGGTGCCCATCGTGAAACACGTGAAAATTCCTGGGCCAGCGTATGTTTTGGCTAGCGAAATACGCCCGGTTAACAGTTTGCGGGCGCGTCAACATCTCAAATTGTGTCTTGTGATATCATAAAATTAGAGTTTTCGCGAAAACGATGACCATCGGTGCCCATCGTGAAACTCGTGAAAATTCCGGTGCTAGACTGTTCGCGGGGGGGGGACCGCATTTTCCTTGCGATTGTCTACTATGAGCCATTTTAATAGCATTTTACATAGTTTTTAGGTAAAAAACAATATAAAAATAATATGTTAGCGAAATCGTCGACTTTTTGGCCAACAATATATGAAAAATGATCGAAAAAAGTCGCATTTTTCAAAAATTTCAAAATTTTTTGACGATGTTTTTTCCTTTCTGGCAATCTAAAAGTACTAAAAACACTATTAAATACGTATCCAATATATATCATCCACAGGTATGATGTATAGGTAGAAAGACAGAAAGTGGTTACCCCAGGTTAGCCTCCTCCCACCCCCGCTAACACCCCAGAGCCAAAATTCCTGGACCAACGTATGTATGTTTTGGCTAGCGAATTACGCCCGGTTAACATTTTTAGGCGCGCGTCAAAACTATCAAATTGCGCCCTGCAAAATCATCAACACCCCCCAACTTGGGCGGCCTGGGCCAAGCTAAAGCCAAGCCTGAGCTTGGTTTGATTGACAGCACAGTCTAAGCCAGGCTTAAAGGTACAGTCCGTGCTTATGCTGAAATCTTGCTTGGCGGCGAAAATTCAGTTGCCCGGCGGTCCGGCAGTTGTTGTGCCCACGGTTGGTCACGCTGGATCCTAATCGGATCCGGTCCGGTCCGGGGGTCGGTCCGGTCCGTGGCGGACCGAGGGGTTTTGATTTGCTAGGAGAAACGGAAATGCAATACGCAAATTCGGAATGCAAAAGAGTGGCGTACCAAAAAATGACGCAATGTGGAATTCGCTTTCGGACGAAATTCTCGGATCCACTCGGACCTATCCGGACCGGACCGGACCGCGGACCGTCCGCGGCCCGGATCCTTTGTGACCAGCCCTGGTTGTGCCCCACTTTTAGCACCTACCGTAACCTGGCATTCTAAAACGCAATTTGTCTAAGATCTAGACCATGATGATCTAGACCATTAAAACGTGAGCTGACTGTATCATGAAGCTAAATTCAGCCCGTGGCGAGCCAGCACTCAAATCACGGGGCCGCGAAGCGGTATTTTACTAGTAGAAGTTTTCCATGGAAGTATCCTTCAGGAATATTTATGCCGAAAAGCATGGGCATCACACTAACAAAAGGGGTAGATGATGGCGGCGATGAGGTTGATGAGGACGAGGGCCGGAGGTGCCGACGACGACGCCGGCGTGACGGCGGGCCGCTCGTAGACACTGCACGCAAGCTGAACGGCGTTCTCTTTAAATGTTTCATCTTGTTTTGTGATTTTATTCTACATTTTATTTGGCTGCCGAGCGGCCCTATTGGCACGTAACCAACCGCCTCGCCCGGCTCCTGCTTCTGCAACGACTTCCACAGGGTCAGCACATCCTTGTGCACTAGATACCACGAATGGGCTGAGAAGGCACGGAGAGAGACAGGAAGCGAGAGAGAGAGAGAGAGAGAGAGAGAGAGAGAGAGAGAGAGAGAGAGAGATTACCAGAGCTAATACCTGGAGTGAAGGGGGCGCTGGCGAGGGACAAATCTGAAAAGCATCTTTTAGGTTTTCAGGACTCGCGGGGGAATCAACGTTTTCTCGGCACAAGCCTAACAAGGGAACCTCACGCGAGCAAGGGAAATTCGGAAAACGCTCGCGGCTACCCCTAGGGAACCGGTCATTGCTGTGCCCATGCAAATCAACCTGTCGGGACAAAGATTTTATAGCTTTGCCCATTTCGAAGCGCGTAAACGAAGCGAACATTTGATAAGACAGCCTTCGACGATTTGAATGAAGCAAACGATTTGCATGCTAATTATCATGTACCAGATGGTTACAGTCGCTTCGCGACTGCAACCATCTGGCCTTCGGGCTACCCTACATGTCCCACTCCACCACATCCTTTCCCACCTCCATCAATACCCCCCATGGCTGAAATCCCCTTCAAAAACTACCTAAATACCTTCCTGATGGCTTCAGATACCCCCCATGGCTGAAATCCCCTTAAAAAACAAAAATAACGACCGACCGGATGGAATGAGAGAAAAAAAAGAAATGAAATTCCCCATGAAAATTTTCATCCACGAAACGCGCGCCACCTGGCTCACTATGCGAAAATCATGCCAACCTCCGTCCCCCACCCCTTTTACTAAGGAAAAAACTTTCAAAGTTAATTTTAATAATTTAAACTAAAACTTTTTCATAATTTTTTTTTATCAGTTTGGGGGTTTCTGACGGCGCTCTATCCGAATCCGAAGAGAGCTAAGCTCTAGCTCCTTTCCCCTTCGAGTTGAATTCGGCTTCAGACGGACAGACGGACGGACGGACAGAGACCACAGCAAAATTATTATAGTTGATTTTGCAAGCTCAAAGCGCATGTAAAGTGGATGCAAATGGTGGCTCTATCTTTTTGATACTTGGGTTAGAGTGCAGTTCACCCCCCCCCCCCCAAGCCGGCACCCAACTTTTATATCTCGGCTCCCTGTTGGTGTGTAGGGCTTGAGTGCAGTTTACCCCCCCCCAGCCCTAACTTTTCAGCCATACGTCCTATTAATGCGCCGAGTATTTCAAAATGTTCGCCGTGGTCGAATTACTTTACAAAAGTTGTTTTCTTACATCAAAAATTGTTAGAAAAATTTTTATAACAATTATAAGTCTGGGTTTTCTTCAGTTAATTTTTGCTGTTCCAAAGTGGGTTTTCGTATCTCGGCTATCTTTGACGTACAGAGCTGTCAATGGTACCAAAATGTAGCTCTTGCTCTGGAGAATAAGCCTACAGTACGTTTGAGCCGAAAAAACTAGCGGGAAATAAAAATATCTGAGTTTTAGACTCCTAGTACATCGAAGCATAGCGGCTTAATCTTTTCAACTTTCAAAATCTTGTAAAAAATTTTTTAGCAATTTTTGCCGCAAGAAAACAACTTGTTTATAGTAATTCGACCACGGCGAACATTTTGAGATACTCGGCGCATTAATAGGACGTATGGTTGAAAAGTTAGGGCTGGGGGGGGGTAAACTGCACTCTAACCAGAGTTTTAATTTGAGCCTACAATAATGTAAAATAAAAAAGTTATAGCCAAAAACTTCCCGCTGGGGGGTTAAGTAAACCGTAGCCACCGCATTTTTTGTCGGGGCATCTTCAGAGGCTCACCGCAGTTGCAGCTTTTTGTCGCGATCTGGCTGTCGTAGCATCCAATCTTGTCATCGGCCAGCGTTCCGTCAAATGACAGGCAGAAGATTTTCCCGGTGGCACATCCTCAAATAATTGTGGTAACCAGGGCTGAAAAGCCGCTTCGCAACGCTAAAGCCTAAAAACCGCCCCCTCCCCCCCCCCACCCGCAGTAAACGGTAAAAACAAAAATATACTTTGAAAAATTGGGTTTTGTTTCTAGCAAGCAGAAACGCATCAGAATTAAGAGTTTACTTTGCCCCCCCAACAGCCGAAGGGTCTCAAAGTTCTCGGTATCTTCGCTTATTTTGTCGGGGATTTTTGCAACGCCGTTCGATAGAGCGTCGAAAAATATACTAAGAGTTTTAATTTGAGCCTACAATAATGTAAAATAAAAAAGTTGTAGCCAAAAACTTCCGGCTGGGGAGGGGGTGGTAAAGTAAACCGTAGCCCGGCAAAACGCACGGTAGGCGAGTTCGTCATCGGACGTCACCTCCCTAACCGCAAACCAGAGCGTCACCGCATCAGAGCTTCTCTTCTTTTCGTCGTGCTGGCATTTGTCCTTCGTCAGCGCATCAATCGTCGGATCGCATCGATAGTGGATAACTACAATGGTGCGATGGGTGGGCGCAGCGCGGCTACTGGACCGTTAATGGGGGTTCAGCAGGGGCAAATTAATTCCTGGGTTATAGTGCCGTTTACTCCCCCCCACCCCCAGCCGGCACCCAACTTTTGTATCTCGGCTCCCTGTTTCTCTACAGGTATGTAAAGTCTACCAAAATGTTCGTCTTGCTCTGGCGAGTATTTTCGTATACTTTACACACCTGTAGATGAACAAGGAGCCGAGATACTGTAGGTGAGGGTCGGCTTGGGGGGGGGGGGGGGGGGAAGTAAACTGCACTTAAGCCAATTCTTGTTATTTTTGTTAAAGATGAACAGCGTCATTGGGGAAAATGCTATTTCGGCGTAGGCTTACACTGCCTTTCGTCGGAGATGGCGACGGCGGCGACGACGAGCCCGAGAATGGCGAGCAGAAAAGGGCGGCACATCGTTGGAGACGAATCGAATGGAAAAGTCGGGGTGGGGAAGTAGGGCGCTTTCAACCAGCCACACCCGGAAATCCCGACCGCCATTCTAATTGTGTATAATTTGTATGCAAACACAAACAGTTATGCCTGTATCCAGCTCTTAATCCCTTTCTCCTTCGCACCTCTATGAAAGTCGTCGCAGCAAGCCTTATTTCGAGAAAGTTTTTCGAGGCCGGATGGAGGTTCGCCTTTTAGGCTGGCGAACTGCAAGGTTGGCCCAAAAATCTCTGCTAGCCTGCTCCTCGATCACCAGCGGCTTTTCGTTGAACGTCGGTGAGAGAAACGCGGTCGACAAGGGCCCTCGTTATGAATCGCATCACCGTGGGGGGCCCGTAAAGGGGGCATTGTGCTCGTCTCCCTTTCTTTCTCTCTCTCTCTCTTTCTCTCTCTTTCTCTCTCCTCTCTTTCTCGCTCTTTCTCGGGGCCCAGGTGCTGAAAAGCGGCCCTCCAGGGGCCCAGAGGCCAGGGCTGAGGGGGGCCGCAACGCGCCCGCCCTGGGCCCCAGTGGCCAAAGGGCCCCCGAGGGCCCAGTCCACACACCACTTATTCCCCCACCCACTCTCTCTCTCTCTCTCTCACTCTCTCGCCCCGGCAGCGCGAGTGAGCAGATTCCACCTGCCGCTCCGGCTCCGGCTCCCAGATTCGAAATTTCAGTAAGGATATGGATTTATTAGGGCGGCGTCCGCAAGAATCCCTGCTAGCCTGCCCTCGATTTCAGGGAATTCCCGCAAGATCTCTGCTAGCATGCCCTTTTTCGATGGTATCCGAAATAATCTCCGCTAGCCTGCCCTGCTACGCTGTTCTTCCCCAATAATCCCTGCCAGTTTGCCCTGTCCCCGATTTCCTCAATGGTCTCACAAGGCATTCCCCAAGAATCTCTGCTAGTTTGCTCGGAGCGAGCCAGTTCCTCGATGGTCTCCGCTAGCTTGCCTAGTTGCGCAGACTTTCGCAGTAGTCTCGGCTTCCTAAAGAATCTCGGCAAGCTGCCCAGCTGTGGCGTTTTCCACAAGAATCTCTGCCCATTTGCCCCTGACGGAAATCCTGCAAAGCGTCTCTGCTAGCCTGCTCGGACTTTCTAAAGAATCTCTGCTAGCTTGCCCACAACTTCTTTCCAAAGTTATCAATGCTAGCCTGCATAGAAAGGCTCGATTTCCGCAAGAATCTCTGCTAGCTTGCCCAAAGCCACAAATTTCTAGATTTCAGGGCCTGGCCACCCCGTTTTTCCCGAAAAATCTCTGCTAGTTAGCCCTCGAAGCGAGATTCATTATTCCCTGGAGAGGTGAGAGAGATAGAGGGAGCAAGAGAGCGAGGGACAGAGAGAGAGAGAGAGAGAGAGAGAGAGAGAGACAGAGACAGAGACAGATTCCCCCTTTTTAATTGGACGCCACTCCCCCTATCCGCGCCTCCCCATTCCGTTTCTTTCCGCTTTTCCGGCCCCGAATTTCAAATAAACCCCGAAATACCCAAAAATCCCATCTATTTATGCAAAATTTGAGGGACCCGCCGCTTTGATCGATGCATCTCGCGCTTCAAACCCAAAATTAACCTAAAAATCTGGATTTCAAAGGCGCGGCAGGCTAGCATGGAACATTAGGGAATTTTACAGACCTGGGCAGGCTAGCAGAGATTTTTGAGGATCTCGTGCACTCGACGATCCCTTTTGCCTATGCTCTGGTTTCGTATTCATCCCCCTTCAAAAGCTCATCCTCCGCCGAGCCGGCCATTCCGTTTCGCTACCCACGACATCGATCCCGGCTTCTCCCCCTCTTCGGGGCCGAAAGGGACCCGAATTCGTGAAGCGGCGAGAGAGAGAGCGGGAGAGAGGGAGAGGGAGAGAGAGAGACTTGAAGTATCCGTTGAAAAGTTTTGAATAAACTTCTAGAGGGCGAGTCCTTAAAGAATCTCTGCTAGCCTGCCTCCTCGAAGTGAGAGAGAGAGAGAGAGCGAGAGAGAGAAAGAGTCAGCGAGAAAGAGAGTGAGAGAGAGAGAGCGAGAGCGAGAGAGGCAAGAGAAGCAGCGCATGCAATATCCTCGATTCTGCCCCCCTATATGTACACATTGACGCTACAGAATCCCCCGGCGCTTCATCCTGCTCCTCCCGGCCGCAAGTTTGGCCAATTTTCAATCCCAGGGTACACACGCGGCACACGTTTCACGCCCCATCCCCGCACACAGCTCTCATTCTGTAGGGAGGGCAATGCCACTTCCTGGACTCTAGGATTTGGCTATAGTGGGTCTTAGGCTCAGGCTTTGCTGAGGCTTAGGTTTAGGCTTAGGCTTAGGCTTAGGCTTAGGCTTAGGCTTAAGCTTTGATCCTATGGATTTTGCCTTCAATGGTCCTTTAAGAATTTTGGTACGGCTGCAGGACAAACTGGCCAAGCCGTTTGCGGAAATTTGGCGACTTGGAAACCTATTATGCCGGATTTTTGGCAAAGAGACGCTTCAATGGCCCTTTAAAGACCTGTGGAAGGCAGGCTAGCAGAGATTCTTTGTGGAATATGAGGAAGGCAAACCAGCGGAGCGGCATTTGACTTTCCCAAAAATAGCTTCCCTGCCCCTTTAACTGACCCCCTGGGGCCCAGTTGGGGCTGGGCCCTTGGGTCTGGGCCCTTTATGGGCCCCTCCCCAAGCAACAGGGCCCTTTCTGCGTCTCTCTCTCTCTCTCTCGCTTCCATACTTTCCACATCAAAACAAGAGCCGCTCCTCCTCCTCCTCCTCCTGCTCCCCCCATCAAAACTCACCCAGCCGTCCCCTCCCTGCTGGGGGCCCTTCCTCTTTCTCTTAAAAAACCCACTTCATAGCCCTGGGGGGGCACATTGGCGGGGTGAAGCTGGCTGACTGACTGACACAGCCACCACCACCCCAACAGCACTTTTCACCCCCAGCAGGGGGGGAAAAGCCCCTAGTGCAAGACGGCCCAGGTGAAAAGCCAATGTCCGGCCGGCGGCCAGGTGTTCTCACGTGGTTTCGTGAAGAATCTATGCTAGCCTACTCCTCCAATTCCTCAAAGAATCTCTGCTAGGTTGCCAGACCCTGCCTGTCGTTCCTAAAGGCTCTCTGCTAGCCTGCCAGCCCCTTGAATTCATTTTCAGCTTCCAGTGGGTCCTAAATTCCCTCAGCTAGCCTGCCCTCATCGGCTGATCCTAAAGAATCTCTGCTAGCTTGCCATGATCCATAAATTCCTCGAAAAATCTCTGCTAGCTTGCCCACTGAGTTCAATTCTCGTGCATTTTTGGTTTTTGACATCAAAGCACAGCCCCTCGTTTCGAAATATTAATGGGAATTTTTATGAGGGTTCCGCATTGCGATTTACGATCCAATTTGTGCGTGTATGTGTGCGTGGGCGTAGCTTATGTTGGTTTACCCAACTTCCAACCCCCCCCCCCCCACCCTCGGAAACCACCGGAACATCATTGAATTCCAGCTCTGTGTTGGGAGGGGCAAAAATGAGGGTCACTCTCTACCTCCCTCTCTCTCTCTCGCTCTCTCCCTCTCTCTATCTTTCTCTCTCTCTTTCTCTCGCCCCTCTATACAAACAAATCTACGAGCCCTCTCCAATTTTCCGAATAGATACACCCCCCCCCCCCCAACCGGACCAGACAACATTTTGGAGTCTGTATTTGCCGGGTTTCGGCTGTTAATCGATTTCTCTCTCTCTGGCTCGCTCTCTCTCTCTCTCTCTCTCGCTCTCTCTTGCACTCACCACCTATTTCTATCTCTCTCTCATCGCTCTCTTTTTCCTAAAAACGTGACATCCGTAGCTTTTCTAGCCCTTCTAGCCTCTAGACTATGGCTTTCCATTCCTGTCACCTTAAATCCGTCACGACTACGCGCAGATACGATCTTTACGCGCTCCCAGCGAAACGTTTCGACCACTTTTGGGCCCCGAAAACATTTTGAAACTGCTTAGGCTCGGCTTAGGCTTAGGCTTAGGCTTAGGCTTAGGCTGAGGCTTGGACTTGGGCTTAGGCTTAGGCTTAGGCTTAGGCTTAGGCTAGGCCTAGGTTGGGCTTACACTTCGGCTTGCTCCACTTTCATATTTTGACCATTCAATTTTTGCAGCCGCCGAAAACACCCTTTTTCAGGCACAGCTGGAGCCGCAGCGGACGCACCGTTTTTCCTCCGCCCGATTCCCCACTTCCAGCTCCCTTTAAAAATCGATAGCGATGGATGGCTGGCTGAAGGGATCGTAAATCCCGCGAAGAGGACGACGAGCTTCCTATGGACGGTCATCACAGCCACGACGGGTAAGGAACCTCTGCTAGCCTGCACCTTGCCTCAATTTCTCCAAGGATCTCCGCTAGCCCGCCCCCACAATTCCTCAAAGAATCTATGCCACCCTGCCCATTTTTAGGTGTTCAGCGACAGCCCGCGCCCTCGACATGTTCAACCGGCGGGGCTCTGTGATCGCGGTCGTCATCGGGGGTAGGCTAGCAGAGATCCTTCAGGAATTCATTTTCAGGCTCCACCCAAGATGTCCTCCCCAACACTTCCGGTAGCCTTTCCGGCCCTTCCGGAGTCCACCAGGAGCATCCCTCTACGGCTTCTGACCCTGAGACGCACAATCGCGGAGCCGTGGACAGGCCGACCCCGACGGCGCCGGGGTAGGCTGGCAGGCTTTATTTGGGAATTTTAGGGTGTCACAGTGCCTTTAAAACGCTTTTCTACTTTTTAAAGGGGCCGGAAAGCCTAAAACCGTATCGGGCAAGCTAGCAGAGACCATTTAACCCATTTTTTTTCAGCGACTGGCGACCCGTCTACCCTCGATTGGTCTCCCACCATGACTGTATAACGCTGGCTTCATCGTGGGGCCTTGGGCAACCGCCGCCTTGGATTGAGCACAGAGCTACAGGTGGATCTTTTGTCGTCAACGGTCCTTTTAGGCGGTTTTAGGTGTCGCGGCACCTAAGCCTAAGCATCTCGCCAATTTATATTCGATTACCCTATCAAATTCACGCTACCTGTCTTCAATGGCTCTTTAAAGTCGATTTCCTAGGTGTCATCGCGCCTTTAAAACGTTTTAATTGCCGGATAAGGTATAAGAACGGGAATTCCTCTTCGGTTACGCTATCTTAATCGCACTTGCTGGCTTCAATGGCCCTTTAAAACACATTTTCAGGCGCCAGCCAAGCCCAAAGCCCGACCGAAGACGACCTCGGCGACGGAAAAAGCAACGATCTGCTCCTCAGCTGCCCGGCATTCAGGTGGGGCCGGGCTGGCAGCCACCATTTTGGACTCATTTTTGCCTTCAACGGTCCTTTAAAAGGCCGGGCAAGCCAGCAGAGGCCATTTGAACCGAAATTTTCTTCAGAAACGAGCTTGGCGTCGAGCCGGTCCGACGAATAGCCCTGTCGAGGGCTACTCGAGACATGGTGGTGGATGTGAGGAGTACGGAGACGTGGCACAGGTGCGTGGATTTTGCCTTCAATGGCCCTTTAAAAAGATTGATTGACCTTTAAAGGTCCTCTCAAGCCAGAAATGTGATAGATTTAGCCTTCAATATCCCTTTAAAACATAAAAACCACGATTCTTGTAGAGAACACACAGCCGCTGAAGCTCATATCCTGGAGGACGTCTCGAATGTGTATCTGGGAGGCAGATTATGCGCGGCGAGACAACCGAAATGCGTCATAGAACCTCAAGACATTGGCAGCTACTACTATCGGCACTGTTTCGCGGGAAGACGTACGTTTTCCTAAAGAATCTCTGCTAACTTGCCCTCAAATTCCTCATAGAACCTCAGCTAGCCTGCCTTTGCAGAACACGTCGAATACGTCGGGATGACAGAAGACCTGGGCCCAGTGGTCGTCTCCGTGGTCAAAGATCTCTCCGAAAAGAGCAGATTGGCCAGTGTTCAGCCACAAACTACAAACAACGGCTGTGCGAGCGCTCAACAGCAACAGGGACAGCAGAAGGACATCAAGGGACCGAAGCAGATCGTCTACCGGATGATCATCAGGATTGGAGACGTAAGTAGCTTAGTCTTAAGCTTAGGCTTGGGCTTAGGCTTAGGCTTAGGCTTAGGCTTAAGCTTAGGCTTAGGCTTAGGCTTAGGCTTAGGCTTAGGCTTAGGTTTAGGTTTAGGTTTAGGCTTAGGGCTTAGGCTTAGGCTTAGGCTTTGCT
Organism: Mesorhabditis spiculigera; assembly: GCA_958295435.1. Lineage (NCBI taxonomy): Eukaryota > Metazoa > Nematoda > Chromadorea > Rhabditida > Rhabditidae > Mesorhabditis > Mesorhabditis spiculigera. The sequence goes on along the minus strand of CATQJA010001747.1, from coordinate 159,371 downwards.
TAGGCTTAGGCTTAGGCTTAGGCTTAGGCTTAGGCTTAGGCTTAGGCTTAGGCTTTGCTTAGGCTCAGGCTTAAGCTTCTCAAGCCCCCATTTTTCAGCTCAAAACCCTGCGAGTAGCCGTCCCGGAAGAGATACTCCCCGAACCAAAAGAAGGAGCCGAGCGCTCGAATCGAGTGCTTTTCAGGCAAGCTAGCAGGGATTCTTTGAGGAAATTTTTGGCTTTTAGAGACCTCCTCGAGATCGTGGCCCCGCAGCTGCACTTCCCGGCGTTGAGGCCGGCGCTTCAGACGCAGAAATTCGAGGAGTTGTTGACAAAAATCGATGAGCAACCGATTTATGCGAGATATAAGGTGGATTGTTGGGTTTTATGGGCCTTTAGGAGCAAATCTATCGGCAGTTTTGCCTTCAATGGTCCTTTAAGGGGACGGGGACAGCTAGAAATTGCGTTTTTTTCGCTTGAGGGGTCCTTTAAAAGCATCTAGAGCGGTTTAAAGGGACAGTGACACTAAAAAACACTTCTGTTTCAGGTCGGAGTGATGCTTTGCGCCGACGGGCAGAGCACCGAGGAACAAATGTACAACAACGAGCACAGCTCACCGGCTTTCGATGAATTTTTGGAATTTTTGGGGCAACGAGTGAGGTTGAAGGGATTCGATCAATATAAGGTGAGTAGTAGGGGCAGGCTAGCAGAGATTTTTTGAGGAATTGCAGGGACCAGCTAGCAGAGATTCTTGAGGAAATCTAGCTTCGTTTTTCAGGGTGGTCTCGACACGAAAGGGGACACCACCGGCACTCACTCTGTGTACGCTGAGTATGAATCCCATGAGCTGATGTTCCACGTCTCCACCCTGCTACCGTACACCCCATCGAATAGACAGCAGGTCCGTGCTGTCGCTGTCCCTTTAAAATGACCAAAACCTGTTTAGCTGGCCCGGAAACGGCATATTGGGAACGATATGGTGACCGTCGTCTTTCAGGAGGTAAGGCTTAGGCTTGGCCTAGGCTTAGCTTAGGTTTAGGCTTCAGTTTAGGCATGGCTTAGGCTTGGCTTAGGCTTATGCTTAGGCTTAGGCTTAGGCTTGGCTTAGACTTAAGCTTAGGCTCAGGCTTTTAAAGGGATGGTGACACCAATTTTCAGGCGGGCGCCCTCCCCTTCTCCCCCCTAACCGTCCGCTCCCACTTCCAACACGTCTTCATCGTCGTCCGCGTCGCCAACCCTTGTACAGAGAATGTTTCCTACAGGTTGGACTCCTGCCATTCCTCAATGGTCTCTGCTAGCCTGCCCAGACCTTTTGATTTCCTATCGTAATCGATTCTCCTTTTAGCGTGGCGGTCTGTCGATGCAGAGACGTGCCTCCGTTTGGACCACCAATCCCACGAGGAGCCACTTTCAACAAATGCGCCTATTTTCATGACTGGCTGATCACGAAGAGTGGGTTTTTTTTCGAGGCAAATTGTCTCTGATAGCTTGTCTGTGGCGCTCTGGATCCTAAAGCTCGCCAAGCCATTTTTTGAGTCCTAAATGATCTCTGCTAGCTCGCTAGTTCATTTTTAGGGCGCTCAAATGATCTCTGCTGGCCTGCCAGCGCCAAAGCTTAATCCTAAATGTTCTCTGCCAGCTCGCTCACTGCTTTTCCGCCTCAAATGACATCTGCTAGCCTGCGAGCGCAAAAATACGATCCTAAAGAATCTCTGCTAGCTTGCCAAAACGATTTGATGCCTCCTAAATGGCCTATGCTAGCCTGCCTGGGGTTCTGAAATCTCTGCTAGCTTCCCTAAGGATTAAATTAGTCCTAAATGGTCTCTGCTAGCCTGCCAAACCATTTTTCTGTATACTAAAGGACCTCTGCTAGCCTCCCCGCACGCCTAACTCCTCAAAAATCCCCGCTAGCTCGCCCTTCACGTCCTACCGTACCCCTCCAATTCCAGTAATCAACGCCGAGAACGCCGTGCACCGCAGCAAGAAGTTCGCGGCGATGGCGGCGCGTACACGCCGCGAAGCGCTGCGAGATCTGGTCGAGAATCATGGAGGCGCGCATCCGAATGAGGGTCCCGCGCGGATAGCCAGTAGGTTACGGTAGGGCTTGGGAAACTAATTTTTTTAGGTCGTCTCCTTGGGGGGTCGGTGAAGTCGAAGCGGGAGAGGACGAATCCGTTGAAAGCCACTTTGGTAAGGGCGAAAATTTAGAATTTAAAGGGCCATTGAAGGCAGGAATACATAGCGTAATCGAATGCGAAAAGACGGGTTTAATTAGATAGCGTAATTCGATTGTAACGAGACGTCGAAGACCGGAATACATAGTGTAATCGAATGACAATCTGTCGGGTTTGATTACCTATCGTAATCGGATTTTAAAGGACCATTGAAGCCCGAATTTCATGACGTAATTGGATAAGCAAGAACCCGAAAACCTGGCTCTTTCAGTTATCCCCGCTTCGCGGCGCCGTCTCCTGGCTGGTCGACGTGCACGACTTCTCGATGAACCAGCGTGTCAGCTGCGTGCTGGGTACGGTATTTTACGTTTTTTAGCTGTCTCCATCCCTTTAAACTTCGAAAACCGAGGATTTGAGCGTTTTAAAGGGATGGTGGCACCAAGAAGCCACTCAATTTTCAGGCCTCTCCTATGACGCGCTGGTGCTGATCGAGCGGCCGAGCGGGACGCCAATTTTCATCACCCCCACGCATTCGATTATCGGCTGGGCGAACACGGAGATGGGGTGGGCTAGCAGGGATTATTGGGGGAAAGGGGCGTCGTTTGGGCTTAGGCTTAGGCTTGGGCTTGGGTTTAGGCTTAGGCTTAGGCGTGGGCTTAGGCTTGGGCTTGGGCTTAGGCTTGGGCTTAGGCTTATGCTTAGGCTTAGGCTTAGACTTCATCTGAAACGAACGATTTCAGCTTGAAAATCTACTACGACCATGGTGACATGCTTCTGATGAGGTGCGTAGCGTCGTCCGAAAGCTCCGATGCTGAGCTCCAAACGCTGCTCGAAAGACTCAACAATGGTCAGTTTACAGGTGTCACCATCCCTTTAAACAATTTTAAAGGCCCAGTCAAGTCAGGGCAGGCCAGCAGAGATCATTGAGGACCCAACATAACCTCTTCGTTTTAGTTTCGAAAGGCGATGAAGCCCGCGAAGTCGTCGTCAGGCGGGGACGCCACGGGGAAAGCTGGGGATTCCATATCCAGGTATCTATTTGCCTTCAATGGCCCTTTAAACCCGGAATCTCAGGATGAGGGTGTAGTCACTGACGTGGAGATGTACCATACGGCTTGGAAAGCGGGGTTGAGGCAGGGCAGTCGGATCGTTGAGGTCGGATCTCTGCTAGTTGCCCTGACCTACGATTCCTCAAAGAATCTCTGCTAGCCCGCCCTCAATTCCAGATCGAGGGCCAGAGCCTGTCGACGCTTCCGATGGACCGGATGTGTGAGCTGCTGAGCCCGCAGAGCGAAGCCGATGCCTTGAGGCTGCTGCTGATCGCTCCAGCAGCTGATGGAAGCCCGAGGAGGTACGGTAACTTAGGCTTAGGCTTAGGCTTGGCTTAGGCTAGGGCTTAGGCTTAGGCAATCTAGCAGCGATTCCTTAGGAATCCAAGCCTTCAACGGTCCTTTAAACCCAATTTTTCCAGAGGTTGCGAAGACCCGAACTGCGCAGCGATGAAAGGCGCCGCCGACTACATGCTGACCCCGGACGCGTTTGCCCGCCAACCGATTACGTAAAGGACTTCGATTTTTTTTGTCTTTTTCTCTGCCCTCTGCCCCTCTCTGACCCTCTCTCGCTCATCGGCGACTGTTTTTAATACTTTCTGGGTGGCTTACCCGTTCCTTTAGTTTTTCCCTAATCACCTACAATTTTTCTCTTCACTAACACGCCTCTACTTCTCTTTTTTTGCCTTCAATGCTCCTTTAAACGTTTCTAAAGGACCATTGAAGGCAGAGATAGACAAATCTATAAAATTTTTGGCTTGTCCGGTCCTTTAAAATCAGGTTAAAGGCCCACTGCAGCCAAAAATGGCGGAATCCATGGCGTTTTTGACTTCCAGGGACCATTAAACTCACTTTAAAGGTCTATTGAAGGCAAATTTTCCCATTTTCTCTGCTCTCTCCACTCACACACCCTCTCCTACCCCTACCTCTCCACTCCTTCCCCATTTCAGCTACGGCGACATGCTGCGGCTCAGGGCGCGAGATCTGGACACTTCCCCTCACTCGTCTCCCCTCTCCGCCGAGGGATGCTCGTTCTCATTCTCGGGAGCACCAGCCTCGGCTTCTCGTCATCAACAGGCCGGCAACGTGCGGTCGAAGAACTCGCTCGGGTCGGTGAGACACGTGGCAAATGGTCTCTGCTAGCTTGCCTGTTCTCGTATATACGCACTAATAGACATTTTTGCACCTTTTCTCGCACCGTCAGGGATCCTAAATGGTCTCTGCCAGCCTACCTGGGCCAGTAGAAGCACTAATAGACACCCTAACCATCTTCCAGGCACCTTAAGGAATCCTAAGTGGTCTCTGCTAGCCCGCCTGGTCGTATAGACGCACTAATAGACACTTTCGCACCTTTATAGCTCACTCCCCAAAAAATCTTGGTGCGCACTAATATACGTCAATTTCCGGCACGATTTCCAGTTTTAAAGGGAGCGTGACATGCCAATAACTTGATTTCCGCTTTTCAGAGCCCCCTCAAACTCGAGCACCAACGCCTCATCGATCCACGATGGCCTCTCCCAGCTTCTCCATGCTCCAAAGGTAGCTTTAAAGGGAGGGTGACACCTAAGTCCCATCGTTTTTAGTTGAATCGAGCGTTTTCTGATGAATTCCTGCGATTGGGGAGGAATCAGAGCCAGGATGGAGAGCTGACGGTGAGTGGGGGCAGGCTAGCAGGGATTCTTTGAAGAATTGGAGGGGCAGGCTAGCAGAGATTCTTTGAGGAATTGGAGGGGCAGGCTAGCAGAGATTCTTTGAGGAATTGGAGGGGCAGGCTAGCAGAGATTCTTTGAGGAATTGGAGGGGCAGGCTAGCAGAGATTTTTTGAGGAATTGGAGGGCAAGGTTAGCCGAGATACTTTGAGGAATTGGAGCGAGGGCAGGCTAGCAGGGACTCTTTGAGGAAATGGAGGGGCAGGCTAGCAGTGATTCTTTGAGGATTTGCAGAGAGGGGGCAAGCTAGCAGAGAAGATTTGTCATTTTCAGTCTATCACCCAAGAGTGCGAACGGCTTCGCGGCGAGCTCTCGCGAGCCCGGCTGAGCATCGACCGCCTCTCCCTTGATAATCGACAGCTGGACGACGCTCTTCAAGCCGTACGTTTCGAAAATGTCCTCAAAAATCTCTGCTAGCCTGCCAGCTTCAAATTTATCAATTTTTAGGAGCGACAAGCGCACGAAACCACCAGAAGCCAACTGCAGCTCCTCCAGGGCGAGCAGACGATCCTGTAACTACAAACTACAACCCAGGCTACAGACCACAAACAACGAAATTTCGTAGTATAGCCAAACACTACAGACTACAAACTACAACCCGGTCCGCCAAAGCCCTCTGGACGCTCCTCAAACGAACTAGCGTAATTTGGATAGTTCCGTACTGTTTTCCGTTTCTTTCCGCGTGTACACAGTTCCCCCCGCCATTACTGTATTTGTATTTTTGAGGTGTAGTTTGTACTCTTATCTCTCTCTCTCTCTCTCTCTCTCTCTCTCTCACTCTCTCCCTCACTCTCTCTGTCTCTCGCCTCTCCACTCTCTTGCCTGTCTCTGGGTCCTGACAGGAATTTGATGTTTCTACCGTAACCGTTGCATTTTTCCCCTAAATGTCAAAAATTACCATTTTTCAAACCAGAAACAATTTTTGTATGATATTTGGTACGTTGATCTCGCCGGCATTTTCTTATCCTTTGTGTTTTTGTCCTTAAAATAAATTGATTTGGAATTTTGGGAGCCTGCACATTAACAACCGGCTCAGAAAACTACAGGAGCATAAGTCACCCTAAGCCTAAGCCTAAACCTAAGCCAAGTCAAAGCCAAAGCCTAAGCCTAAGCCAAGTCAAAGCCAAAGCCTAAGCCTAAGCCGAAGCCGAAGCCTAAGCCTAAGCTACCCTAAGCCTAGCCGAAGCATAAGCAGCATAAGCCTAAGCAGCCTAAGCCTAAGTTTAAACCTAAGCTACCCTAAGCCTAAGCCTAAGCCTTAGCAGACATCGAGAGAAAGATTCTGTTTTTAGACATCGGCTTTCCCCGGTTTTTTCAGCTGACCAGCCTGCAATTTCGGATCAAATTTCAAGTCCGCTTTGTTCTTCCGGCATCTGCAATTCCGCAAATAAGCTCTGCTAGCTGGCCGCTCTAATTCCTCAAAGAATCTCGGCTAGCCTGCCCCTCCCGATCTGCAGATTTTAAGGCGGAAGCCTGCCCGAGGCCGCCAGCCGGGCTCCGGGTCCAAATTGGAGCGCCGATTTCCCGGGGGCTCCTATTTTGATATATAGCCTCGGGGCATTGGAGGGGACAGCCAGCCAGGGCATCTCGACGACGTCAGTCTCAGTTCTTAGCGGCTTTTCCCAGGGTTTCCGGTCCCTTTAACGGGATTGGGAAGTTGGAAAATGGCTTCTGATAATTTCCTTAGGGTCTCTGCTTGTTTGTCTGATTATAAGGCATTTTGAAGCCAAATTTGAATTCCCCAATGATCTCTGCTGGCCTGCATTGCCATTCAAAGATCTTGGAAAGCCAAATTAGACTTTCCTAATGGTCTCTGCTAGCTTGCCTCATCTTAAAGGTGCCGAGAAGCCAAATTTTAATCCCTCGTTGATCTCGGCTAGCCTGCCCTCCCTGAAGTCGTCGAAAATTCCTAATTTAGTCAAATTCTTCATCTCAAGAGTTCCGGAACGCTTTTTCGGGGGCGTGAGAGCCCCCAAAAATTTTCTCAGAAATTCCGGGACGCGCCCTAAAGGCTTAAAAAACGTCATTACACGCAAATTCGTACTATTCCTGTACTTTAGATCGTGATTATGTTATGGGTTTTGGCCTCGATGGTCCTTTAAAAAGCTTGAGTGGCTTTAAATGAGCTGAAGACCCGCTTTAGTGACTAGCGTCGAGCCGGAAACGCGCTAAGAATTAGATTTTCATCTAGTCTTTCTCTCCCTCTCTCTCTCACTCTCTCGCTCTCTCTCTCTCACTCTCCCTCTCTCTTTCTCTCTCTCGCTTTTTCCCCCTCTCTCTTTCCCTCAACTTGGTCAACATATTTTTGATGCAATTCTGAAGGTGGGTGGGCCAAATTGGGAGGGCCCGGCTTCTGAATTCTCAAGTTCTGGGGGCACATTTTGGCCTGCTTCCGGAAACTGGCTTTGTGTTGCCGTTTCGGAGGAGAGAGAGCGATAGAGAGAGAGTGAGAGAAAACTCGAGATATAACCAAATTTCCGTAAAACTTTCGCCTTGCTCTTCGGCTCCCAGAATGCCATTTACGCCCTCTTTTCCTCAAATATCTCTGCTAGCCTGCCTAGGCTTCCAAAATTCCTCAGGAATCTCTGCTAGCCTGCACTGCTCTGTTGGAAATCCCAAAACATCACTGCTAGCTGACCACCCGGTCCATTCCCCGAAAACGGACGAAAAACTCTCAAAAATGCCCCCTTTGCCGGGCGGGCCATGCATTTTCAAAGCCGTCATTTCGTCTTCGAAAATCTCGATGACCACAATAGTACTGGGCGGCAGGCTAGCAGGGATTCTTTGAGAAATTGGGGGGCAGGCTAGCCGAGATTCTTTGAGGAATTGGGGGGGGCAGGCTAGCAGAGATTCTTTGAGGAATTGGAGGGGCAGGCTAGCAGAGATTCTTTGAGGAATTGGGGGGGCAGGCTAGCAGAGATTTTTGCGGAATTTTCAGACACTCGTCACGAGACCCAAAAAGTCATTTCTCGGAACGTCAACTTGCTAACCCGGGGGGTATTCTCGTTTCAGCTTCCCATTGTCTCTTCCGCTTTTTCCTCCATTTTGGGTCTTGTTTCGACTTTTCGAGGGGTAATTGGGCGGCTTCTTCTGGTTGTCTCTCTCTCTCTCTCTCTCTCTCTCTCTCGAATTCTCTAGCCTCCAGTAATTCAATTATTCCGCTCTAACTATGGAAATCAATTGTTGGGCGGCCGGAAATTGGTTTTGAAGGGCCAAGGAAGGCACTTCCTTCCAATTCCTCAAAGAATCTCTGCCAGCCTGCCCCTCCATATCCTCGAAGAATCTCTGCTAGCCTACCATAACCCTTATTTTTGTTTATAACCCACCTCCACCGTCTTCTGCTGCGTCAGAAGCGTCAACCTGGCCCCTAAGACCCACATCCGGTACCATTCATTCTTTTTGGGCCCCACCCCATTTCGACTCTTCGAAAAGACTGAACAAAAATCCGCCTCGTCTTGGGGGCCCAGGACAATTATTTGTGGCCCCGGGGCCACCCCTAAAATGCTTTTTTGGGGATTTGACTAGGTGAAAATTGCCCGCCCCCACAGACTGGGTGGTCATACTGCCTTCAGTGGGCCTTTAAAAACAGATGGCTTGGCTTAGGCTTAGGCTTAGGCTTAGGCTTAGGCTTAGGCTTAGGCTTAGGCTTAGGCTTAGGCTTAGGCTTGGCTGAGGCTTAGGCTTAGCTTGGGCATAGGCTTAGGGTTAGGCTTCGCTTAGGCTTTCCAACCTCCATCACCTATCCATTCGACCATCCCACATATAACCTTTCATCCGTACCCCTAATTCGTGTCTAGCTTCTCCTTGGCGGCTCCTTCCTGAATTCCCAATTTTTATGGCTTTTTACGACACACTTCCGCCCACTTCACTCATCAAGGCGAAGAGGCGGCGCATCTTTCGTCATCAAAATTTACTACATTCACTAGTTTGCCCCAAATATATTGATTTTACGTATTTTTTACACATTGATAGAGAGGGGGAAATTTCCAGAGTCACTGTTAGCTTGCCCAAGGCTCTAGGGCTTCCTAGGTAATCTCTGCTAGCCTGCCTGACCTCCTCAAGAATCCCTGCTAGCTTGCCCTTGGCCAAGTTTTGTGTTATTCTGATTCCGTGACGCTTCTTTGTTGCCATCGCCGCGAAACCGGATCCATTTCCGGTGTCCTGCCCTCCAGGATCCCTTTTAAAGGCCCGTTAAAGGCAAGAGAGAGAGAGAGAGAGAGCGAGAGAGAGCGAGAACGTTGCAAAGTGGAGTGTAATGGAATCCTCTAATTTTGGGATCACCAGATCCACTGAAAAACTCTGAAATGCGAGCTAGATGTTCGTCGAGTTGAGGCTCAGCTTTGGAGCGTCAGAGACTGGCGACCAACTTTGGTTAGACTTTAGGCCTCTGATTTGGCCGCATTTGGCATTCGTCAAGCTTGGGCTTCGGCTTAGGCTTAGGTTAAGCTCAGGCTTCGGCTTAGGCTTAGGCTTACGTATAGGCTTGGGTAGCTTAGGTAGCTTAGCTTCTTCTGGATTCGTTTTTGCAAAACTACACTTTCCAGGTTCTTTGGACTTTCCAGAAACTTCTAGGCCCACTTTTTAAAGTTGCAGGAACCGCACAAAAAATTTATTGGCTAGGCCCGTTCGACCCAGAGCTGTGTGTACGCAACACACCAAATGGCGTGCGAAACATGCCTGCGGGGGGTATGAAATGGGGATCGGATTACAATATGCTAGAGAGAGAGAGAGAGCGAGAGAGAGCGAGAGAGAGTAGATAGAGGCTCATGCTCGTCATTTCTACGCCTCCTTCTCATTTCATAAAACATGGTGCTAATGGCTGAATTTTACGGGGGCTTTTTCGTATATGTACCACATTTTTGGGGTCGAGAGATTCCAAAATGGTCTCTGCTAGCCTGCCGATCCCCTGCATTCTTCACAGAATCTCTGCTAGCTCGCCCTACCTCTAATCCTCACAGCAAGCTAGCAAAGACCATTTAGGAACCAATTTTTGGCCTAGAATGCTTCCTAAATCTGGTGCCACCCACCTCCATTCATCTATGGCATCACCAGCCCCTTGGACTTCTTCCCGCCCTTTTGTTGCATCTTTGAGAAAATTCCCACAGGTTCATTCTTTCGATCTAGGGGCCAACGTAGTCCCAGAAATCGTAGAGTTTCACTTCCTACCGTAGCTCCAAATTTCCGCAAAGAATCTCGGCTAGCCGGCCCCTTCAATTCCTCAAACAATCACTGCTAGATTGCCCCTATTTCCCCCAAGAATCTCTGCTACCGTGCCCCCATTTTCAGGTAACCAGCAGAGACCGTTTGCGGAATGCTGTTCGAAAGCAGATCCCTCGCCCTGGTCATCGCCTGTCTATGGGCCGGCGCCGCAGCCCAGCTCTCCGATGATGCAGCCGTGTTCTCGTCAGATGCCGCGAAGCGGGCATTCGATCGGGATCTGATGAGTTTCGGCAAGCGGGCAGCACCGGTGCGGCTTTAATGGTCCTTTAAAGAGCATTAGGGACTGGATTTTGCCTTCAATGGTCCTTTAAAACTGGTGAAAATTCTGAAAAATCAAGCTGTTCAGATGGATCGCGAGCTGATGTCATTTGGAAAGCGTAGTGCACCCGGGGTAAGTAGTTTTTGCTATTTTTCTCTGCTCTCTGTGCCCTCTCTCTCTCTCTCTCTCTCTCTCTCTCTCTCTCTCTCTCGTTCTCTCTCTCGCTCTCTATCTCCCATTTTTCAGTTTGACCGCGAGATGATGGCGTTCGGGAAGCGGTCACCGGTAAGTTTCGCTCAGTAAGGGCAGGCTAGCAGAGATTTTTAAGGAAATTTCGGAACCTGGGCCTGCTAGCAGAAATCATTTAGGACGGCTACCTCGATTTTTGCTTCAATACTTAAACCCTGAAATTTGCCTTTTTTCAGATGGACCGCGACCTCATGGCCTTCGGTAAGCGATCACCGGTAAGTTTTTCCTCAAGAATCTCTGCTAGCTTGCCTAAATTTGCCTTCAATGGTCCTTTAAAATCGTAAAACTGTATTTTTCAGATGGACCGTGACCTGATGTCATTCGGGAAGCGGACACCGGTGAGATAATTCCCAAATTGTCTATGCGGCTAGCCTCTGATGTTGTCACCATCCCTTTAAGAAAGTGTCGCTCATTTTAAAGGGGTGGTGAGACCAGATTTTGCCAATATTCTGGCTTCACTGGTCCTTTAAATCCTAAAATCGAGATTTTCTAGATGATGGAACGGGACCTGATGGCATTCGGCAAGCGGGCCGTTGACGAGCGATGGAAGGTGAGGCAGACTAGCAAATCCTAAACCTAAGCTTAAACCAAGTCCAAGCGTAAGCTTAAGCCTAAGCCAAGCCTAAGCCAAGCCTAAGCCAAGCTTAAGCCAAGCCTAAGCCAAGCCTAAGCCAAGCCTAAGCCAAGCCTAAACCTAAGCCTAATAGGCAAGTTAGTTAACGTCAAGAATCTCCCCCTTTTCAGAAGGCCTTCGACCGTGATCTGATGTCGTTTGGTCGCAGATAAGCCTACTTCCGAAGCTTCTCTGCTCCTTTAAAAAATGTTCAAAAAATTCGACGCGGCGCGGACGGCAGATTACAAAATTCCGTTTTTCCTCCTCCCCCAATTCCACCACCCCCCACTTCAATGCTCCTTTAAAAATAAAATTTGTGAATAAAAATATTGCCTTAAGCGAGCTACAAAATACAGGATTTTGATGACGTAATTGGTTCGAAAATCCGGTATTAAGATGTCATAATAGACTGAGAAACTATATTTTCACGCAGTAATCGATTAGCTATCATCATTTTCATAGCGTAATTGATTATAACTGCTCCAAAAGACTATATTTTCATGCCGTAGTCGATTGAAAAGTCGGTATTATTTATACGGCGTATTTGGTTACAGTAGCCGCCTCAAAAAATACAAATATATCACAAGCCATCAAAAATAGACACAATCGAGGCATTAAAAATTACGAAGTGAAGGGATTTTGGGGTTTTTTGAGGCACTGTAGCCAAAGCTACAGTAACCCGAGAGAAAATACGACTCCTGACGGGGTTACGGTAGAATTCAGGTGCGGAGCGTCAACGCGGCGCATCGCGTAGTCGACCCGGCTGGAGACGTCGGTGAAGGAGGAGAAAACGAGCGGGCAGTTCTGGAAATGGCATCAAAAAAAGATCTGCTAGCCTGCCCCTCCAATGCCTCAAAAATCTCTGCCAGATTGCCCCCCCCCAATTCCACAAAGAAACTCTGCTAGCCTGCCCTTGCTAAAATTCCTCCAAGATTCCCTGCTAGCCTGCCCCTCCAATTCCGCAAAGAATCTCTGCTCGCTCACCTCTTTCTCTCCACCTCTACGAGGTATCTCGACCGTCCTGATACTTCTGTGGGTTACTGTACCGTCCCTAGGATGTATCCGTAGCGTCTCCCGCTCCGTTCTATCCTCCATTCCGTCTCGTATCCAGGTCTCAGGACGCCAGATTTCGACGCCGCGGGGTAGCTGGAAGAGTTTGGGGTTAGAGGTTGCAAACTACAAAATCATAGGCTATAGACAACGGGCCACAGACTATAGACTACAGACTACAGACTACAGACTATAGGCTACAGACTACAGACTATAGGCTACAGACTACAGACTATAGGCTACAGACCATAGGCTACAGGCTATAGGCTACAGGCTACAGATTACAGACTACAAAACCTACCGTAACCGTCGCCGGATTGTGCTGAAAGATAAGTCGCCCATCCTGCCACTCCTCCGACAGCTCCATGTAGATTTTCAGCGTTTCCGAGGAGAGTCGAGAGTGATGGAAGACGCGCAGATCTACCGTAACCTAAAAACAAAGATTTTCATGCCGTAATCGATTAGCGACCCGGTTTTTGATAGAGTAATCGATTGTTTCATGTCGGAATCGAATAGTCTATGTCTTTTAGAGGTCGTAATCCATTCCAAAACGAGAGTTTGGCGAGATTTACCCAACGTAATCGTTTGTAATTTCGACCTACCGTAACGTTGCCGGGAGGCGGTTGCGTAGCGTCATATTCAAGGAGGACGTCGCCCCATTCAACCTAAAAGCTTGGTTTAAGCATAGACATAGGCTTAGGCTTACCTTCTCTAACGGCCGCTGTATTACGATCGGCTCCTCGAGACGGAGGGCCGAGGCGAGGCCGGCCAGCACTGGGAGCAATACCAGCGTCATCCGAGATGCATTTTCTGAAAAAAATAAGGTACAGGCGAGCTAGCAGCGATTCTTTGAGGGAATGTCGAATTGAAACATGTCGTAATCCATTTTTCAACGCTCATTTTATCCAAAAATAGCGATTCTGGAATTCCTGAAAAATTCCGTGGCATTCCAAATTCCGGAACGACCCCCGGGAGGCCGTAAAATTTTGGGGAACGCGGGTTCTTCTGGAATTCCATTAGGAGGGGCAGAAAAAGGGTACGACTTCGAAGTCTCAGATCCAGGGGCAGGCTAGCAGGGGTTCTTTGAGAAATTGGTGAGACCAGCTGGGAGCTCGAGTTCGAAAACCCTCGAGGGGATGTTCATTAGAATTGCTTGAGGGTGGCCCCGCCGACATTCCAAAAACGAGCTAGAGAGAGAGCGAGAGAGAGAGAGAGAGAGTGAGGGGTGAGGGGGGGGGGGAGAGAGAGAACGACGGGTTAAAATTTGATTGAATCTCCTGGGCTGGCGGGTGGGGGGGGGGGACCCGTCGAGACGAACGCCTGCCTTTTTCTGAAGCCAAAAAAGGGAGGAGAAGAAGCAGTACGAAATGGCAACACTGCAAAATAGGCCATCTGGGACATGTTTCTAAAGGGTCTCTGCTAGCCTGCCAGGTGTCACAATCCCTTTAAAGTCAAAATAATCAAGGCAGGCAGATTTGCCTTCAATGGTCCTTTAAAAGTTCGTGGTCCTTGAGGACTGCTAGTTTTCGGCTTTCCAACCCCAGAAAACCCGACTTTAGACAGACCCCGGTAATTTCCGCTTCACTCCAGCCACCGCTCGCTTCCTGCTCCTCAATTTCCTAAAGTGTCTCTGCCAGCTGGCCGGTTGAGAGGGAAATTGGCAAGGGCCAATTCCTCAAAGAATCTTTGCTAGCTGCTCCTCGAATTTCTCATAGAATCCCTGATAGCCTGCGCTTCCAATTCCTCAAAGAATCTCTGCTAGCCTGCCCCCGGAAGGTCAAAGAATCCCGATACCCGGGTGTAGACCCGGGTTGGCCACCCCGTGTTCCTCGATTTCCGGTACTGGGCCCTGGAGCTGGAGCTGAGGGCCCCCAAATGCCCTTAGGGCCCGCCACAACTACGCACCTTTCCTATGGACACCCGGGAGAACGGAAGTATCGGGCCGGAATAGGGGTGTATGTCCTTGTGAAATCGGCCTTTTCCGGCCGCTAGCAAGTGGGCTGGAGTAGTTCCTGTGGTTATCTAGGGGAGGGTAGGCTAGCAGAGGTTCTTTAGGATAAAATCGAGGTCAGGGTAGCTAGCAGAGACCATTTAGGAGTACAATGTCGCCTGGGCAAGCTAGCAAACACCATTTGCCATCAAAATAAATTCCAGAAAGCTCGCAACAGCCTTCTTTGTGTCCGTCTCCTTCCGGAAATTCCCCCCTGTCCGCTAACCAAATTGTTCTTGCCCCCCCGGTGGGGGCGCCACAACTAATTTCCACCCGCCACTGGGCTGCGAACCCAATTTAGGGGTTTGGCTCGTGTAGCCGGTGGTGGTGTTTGGCGGAATTTATGATGGCAGTTATGGAAAATGGGCAATTTTCAGGGTTTAGCACTGATTTTTTTAGGCCAAACCCTCGTTTAAAGGAGTAGAGAAGTGACTCTAAAGACCATCGAAATCACTGGAGAACTCGCAGAGACCATTGAGGAACCGAATAAAAACACTTTAAAGGACCGTTGATAGCAAAACCATGGCCCCTGAGTAAAAGGACTCCCTTCTAAGGGACCATCGAAGTCCAGAAACCGCGAAAAACTACCTAAAAATACCGAAAAAATCATCTGAAAGGGCTAGTGACGAACGGGGGTGCTAGCAAAGACCATTTGGAGACAGAAAAATAGCTCTAAATGACCATTGAAGTCAAATCCATAGATCCAAAACATGTTCCAAGACGTCGCCGAGGCCATTTGAAATGGACTTTAGCCCACCCCTATTTCAACGCCTGGCCATGGTCAGCGCGTAAATAGGCCATTTCCGTAGTGGGTTAGGTGGAGAGAGAGAGAGAGAGAGAGAGAGAGAGAGAGAGAGAAATGTCGCCCGGAGGGGCACAAAAGACGGGTGGCTACTAAATACGGGGACAACGGAACCACGAGAAATGGGGTTAGGGCCCAAAAACGGGCACCACCACCCCTCAAATTGGATATGGCTGGGGGGAGATCGATGTGGGGGAGGTGGAGCTGGACAAATGGTCTCTGCTAGCATGCCCACTCTCCCAATTCTCGAAGAATCTCTGCTAGCCTGCCCCGCCAATGCCTCAAAGAATCTCTGCTATCCTGGCCTTCATACCGATTCCTCAAAGAACCTTCGCTAGCCTGCCCCTCCTCGGCAATCTAGCAGAGATCCTTGAGGAAGATATTCTTAGCTTTTCCCCCTAGAACGGAGGAAAGATGGAGCACCGCCTTGTTTGTCGGGGCCTTCAAGAAGGGCATTCCAGAAGATGGGTACTGGTGGGTGTGAAAGAAGAAGTGAAAAGAGGGGCAAGAAATGGAAGAAATGGAAAAGATGGATGGGATAGGGGAGAAGGAGAAGCCTGGAAGGCACATAAACCAACAGATGGGGTGGAGGAGATAATACTGAATAGGTTGGAGGGGAGGGGCAGGCCAGCAAAGATTCTTTGAGGAATTGGAGGGGCAGGCTAGCAGAGATTCTTTGAGGAATTGGAGGGGCAGGCTAGCAGAGATTCTTTGAGGAGGCCAAAAACCTAGTTTTTCAGAAGTTAAGGAAGTCAGCAGCTGCCGGGTGGTGTGTGGGTCGTCTCGTTTTGAAGTCATGACTTTTCCTAGGGGTCGCAGAGGTATCCCCCATTGTCCAGATTGTTCCCCAATGCATACGGGGGTGAGGGGGCAGCTACGCGTGTCGTGTCACTCACTACCTACAAACCCGCAAAACTCCATGAATCCGGGGTTAGATTAGGCCTAGGCCTGGGTTTAGGCTTAGGCTTGACTTACGCTTAGCCTTGGGCTTAGGTTAGGCTTTGGCTTAGGCTTAGGCTTAGGCTTAGGCTTAGGCTTAGGCTTAGGTTAGGCTTAGGCTTAGGCTTAGGCTTAGGCTTAGGCTTAGGCTTATTAGGCTAGGGCTTGGGCTTAGGCATAGGCTAGGGCTTGGGCTTAGGCTTGGGCTTAGGCTTGGGCTTAGGCTTAGGCTTGGGTTTAGGCTTAAGGCTTAGGCTTAGGCTTAGGCTAGGGCTTGGGCTTAGGCTTGGGCTTAGGCTTAGGCTTGGGTTTAGGCTTAAGCTTAGGCATTTGCCTAAAACCTGAATATCACCCAAAAGCGTCTAACGCAACGAAGGCATGGGTCCTTGCAAGTTTCTGTCGCCGGCTGTTTCGAGGTCCCCCGGGAATTGGGGGACACCTTTTTTGGGTCCGAGCCAGAGCCAGTGAAACCTAAAAAAATGGGAGAAGGGCCCTGAAACAGTTTAGAGGCGTTTTTCGGAACCCCAAGAAATTTTCAGGGCGGCCAGCGAGGCGTGTAGGTGACTGATGACCCCCGGGAGGGCACACAATGGAATTGGCCGGGGCTAAACGGGTTAGCAGTAATAGTAAGTGTATAGTGGGGCAGGCTAGCAGAGATACTTTGGGAAGCTTGTGAAGTGCTCAAAGAATCTCTGCTAGCCTGCCTGCTTTACAAAATTTGACCAAAAAACATTATAGTGGGGGTGGGATGGCGTGGGAATAACGATATAGCCTTGCGCGTCTCTCCATTCCACCTGAAATTTGAGCCCCCCGGTTTCACGGGCCCCACTCCATTTTGGGTTCAAATATCTAGAGGGTAAGGGCAGGCTAGCAGAGAGCATTTGTGGAGCTCTAATTTCAGGCTCACATTGCTAAGGGTTTAAGAAAAAATTTAAGGATCTCAGGATTTTTTTGAAGGGTTGACTCTTACCGCCCAAGCGCCCTGTACCTTTCCAGGCCTCTAGAGGCCGTTTGCGCATTTTCAACACGTCATTCAATTTGCATCTGAAAGAGCATGAAAAATAGTCCCTAGAAACGTTCGGTCCGAAGCCGCAGCGGACCTGGTGTAATTGCTACGATTTTTTGAAGTTTCACCTAGACACCCGTCAAGGGCCCTCATCTCAACACCCCCGTTTAAAGATGGGCATCTGAAATTGGACGCATTTTTATCAAGGCAGGCTAGCAGAGACCCTTTGCGGAGCCCCAAAATTTCTGTATTACTTTCGTAATCTGTTCCGCGAATTTGGCGAGGGTCAAATGGTGTTTATCTGGCCGGCAGGAGCATGACCTTGAGGCAGACCAGGGGCCCCCTTTTTGAGTCATCGTATTTGACGAAAGGCTCGTATGCAAATTCGACTCCTGGGGAAACCCGGGAAACGATTTAAAGGGCACAGAATACGTCTGGAGGTGTCTCGCGGAGCCTTACTGTAGCTATGAAGCTGTACATTATTTTATTGCTATTTTTCGCACCAGGAGTCGTCAGCTGGCCAATGTATTGGGGTGAGTCGGCAAGGAATCTTTGCTCGCCAGCCCTCCTATAACTATGAAAGCCGAAGCTGAAGCCTAAGCCTAAACCTAAGACTAAGCCTAAGCCTAAGTCGAAACCCAAGCCTGAACCTAAGCCTAAACCTAAGCATAAGCCTAAGCCTAGCCTTGAGCCAAAGCCTACGCCTAAGCCCAAGCTCCTCAAAGACCTCTGCTAGGTGGCCCTCCACCTCCAATGTGGGGCTGGGGTCGCCCTCCCCCACCTCCGATGTACTACTATCGACCGCCGCCTCCACCCTACTACTACCGTAGTCGTAAGTGATTTTTAGTGGAGTTTTTGGGGGCAGCTAGCAGAGATTCTTTGAGGAAATGTGTATTTTCAGCGGTCGGCAGCTTCTTGCAAGGGGCGCTGGTTGGTGGGATGCTCGGCGGGACGCTTGGATTGCTTGGAAAATGAAGGAAAAGCTATTGAATAAATATTTCATAAAAACTGAGACACGCGAAGAATCTCTGCTAGCCTGCCCAGGTGTTTTTCGGGATTTTCCAGACTTTCCGGGCTCGTTCTGGCTTTGGCGTCGGTGCCCTCTCCTCTCTCCCCTATCCCTCTATCTCCTCTCTTGTTGTGTAGTTTGTTCAGGGAGCTCAGGATAGAGGCTGCGAGTGATAACAAATTGCGGCATTAAAGTATATAATACAACGAGATACTGCTTTTTGATAAGTTTATGAAATATCGATTGATTTCAAGCAAATTTCCGCTTTGTTGCATCAAAACCGTCTTCTTAGGCGTTTTTCGGCTTTATCTTTGGGTTTTTCTGCTGGTTTTTTAATATTTTTATCAATTTTAGATGAGATCTCGACTGCTTGCCTATTTATTTAGGCTTTTATTATCGCGCAGAGACCTGAACCTGCAGCGGTTGCTTTCAAGATCGGCTCCACTCTATGTAAATCTACAAAAAAGTCGGCAGAGCCATGTTTATGGGTAAGTTTTTCAAGAGAAACTGATTTAAATTAGATAAGAAATACTCTTGCTACAGTAATTTAGCTCACTGAATGCGTTACATTACGTTGAATTCCGTTACAATACGTAATTACGGTGCACCGTACAGTTACGTACTCTTCCGTTGCAGTACCCTGACTGTCTGCCCTATCTACGCCCTCTCACACGATCTCGTGCCCTCCTCCGTCGTTGAGGTGTCATTCGAAGTGTCGCGGAGTGGAAGTGAGTTAGGCTTAGGTTTAGGGTTAGGCTTGGGCTTAGGTTTGGGCTTAGGCTCAGACTTATTAGGCTTGGTCATCGACTAACCGTTTTTTTAGAACCTGTCGAAATTGTCAAGCGCCTCCTCCGACTCGCTACCGACTTCCGGTTAGCGCTAGAGACCGCGATTTTGGGTCGGAATGATTTGTTCAACATTTTCGGAGCCGAGCCTGTCGAGCAGATCAGAATTAAGGTAACTAGGGCCTGAGGCGAGATTCCTCAAGAATCTCTGCTAGCCTGCCCAACCAAACCACCCCTTAGAAACCCGCCAATTCCTCAAAGATCTCTGCCACTCTCATTTTCCAGAAAATCGATCAATCCACCGCTCCGGCTCGCCCGTCCTCGGTTCGCCTGCACCCAATTGCATCGCCTAATCGATTGGAGAATCCGGAAATTGCCCTGGACGCGGAGTTGGAGCAGCACTTTTCGAGGCCGAGGTGAGTTCGGGGTTTTAAAGGGACGGCGACAGCTAAAAATCGACAAAATTTGGCCTCTAAATGTCATTCAGGGTAAAATCTATGGAATTCTGGCTTGAGTGAACCTTTAAAAGATTCAATTCTAGATTGTACTACAAAGGGGACGTCATATCCATATCACGATGTGATCGATTCGACAATGGGATTCGGCTCTACTCTTTTAAGGTGAGAGAGAGAGAGAGAGAGAGTGAGAGAGTGAGAGAGAGAGAGAGAGCGTGAGAGTCCCCGCTTTTCAGGTTGAAACAACCATTTCCCCGAGTCTAATCGATCGCCAATGCTCTGTCTACCAATCCTCATCCATTAAAGGGATGGTACCGTACGGTAGTCAGGTTACGGTAAGCCAAAAAATATTTTCCCTCACCACCTTAAGGCCCCCGAACTTCCCGGAAACCTCGAAATCGCAGTCGAGAAGGCCGCTTCTATTCTACAAGCTAATGACAGGGTAGGCAGGCTAGCAGAGATTCTTTGAGGAGTTGGAGCCGAGTTTATTGATTATTTTAGTTATCTGGAGGGCCTATCTCTCTGCTCATCTGTGGACCGGCCGGAAGCGGAAAGCGGCTGGTGGCCAGAGGGATAAGCTCGAGGACGCATCGAAATCTGGTGTTTGGCGATGCGTATGACTTATGGAATGAAGCGGCCACGCATACAGAGCAGCGAATAAAGCATCTGGTTACGCGAGGTAAATGGTCTCTGTGAGCCTGCCTCCCTTGTCTAATTTCCTCCCCTCCATTTCCTCCAGAATCTCTGCTAGCCTGCCCTCTTTTTCAGCCCAATCCATCTCCCCCTCCCTCCTCGTCATCTCGAATTGTGACGTACTAGCTGTCGATGGCCAGACATCCGCATCTGATGACCGTATCCTCGGCCTCTTGGCCTCAGAAATTAGCCGCCTCACCAACGTGGCAATCCTCTTTACGTGCCACACGAAAAAGGTACGATTTTTACCTCAACTCTTCAAAGAATCCTTGCTAGATTGCCTCCGTCAGCCCTCAAATCCGGAGCACTGTGCTGTACACGGTGGTGCTGGAGCCGATGTCGGAAATGCATAGGAAGGAGTTCTTTGCCAAGAATATGCCAAGATTGACTTGCCCTGAGAAAGCGGCAGCATCGACTACGGTAGGTGTAGATTTTGTCTTCAATGGCCCTTTAAAGCACATTTTCTAGGCGTTACCACCACTTTAAAATTCGTTTTTAGGGCTTCGTCGTTGCCGAGCTGAACGCGTTGACCTACGATGCGCGGTGTCGAGCGGCTGAGGAGGGGAGGTAGGCTAGCAGTGATTCTTTGAGGAATTGGGGATCAGGCCAGGCTAGCAGAGATCATTTCGGAACGCTTCAGGACCTCTCCCAGTTGGCCAGACGTCGAATGGGCCATCGACAAGCGAAATTCGAGCTTTGCCGACGCGATTGGAGCACCGAAAGTGAGTTTTTGTGTTTTAAAGGGATGGTGACGCCTATTTTCACCCTGGAATCTAAAAAATGCGATTGTTAGATCCCTACCGTAGCCTGGGAGGACGTGGGAGGACTCGACGAGGCCAAGCAGCTCATCAGGGAGAGTCTGGACAACAACTTAAGAGCTAC
This sequence comes from Mesorhabditis spiculigera, assembly GCA_958295435.1. Classification (NCBI taxonomy): domain Eukaryota; kingdom Metazoa; phylum Nematoda; class Chromadorea; order Rhabditida; family Rhabditidae; genus Mesorhabditis; species Mesorhabditis spiculigera. Next base: position 138,507 of record CATQJA010001747.1, on the reverse strand, counting down.
GGGAGGGCTGCGGAGGAGTGGGATTATTCTGTATGGACCGCCGGGATGCGGAAAGACGCTTCTCGCGAAAGGTTAGTGCTTGGGCTTAGGCTTAGGCTTCGCTTAGACTTAGGCTTAGGCTTCGGCTTGGGTTTAGGCTTGACAATCGTTTCATATTTATTCCGATCCTTTACGGTAATTCCACTGTCGTAGATTGTAGCATGTGGATTCGGCGAGCCCTAAAAATTCCAAAATTTTCTCTGCTAGCCCGCCCGGACTTACAGCAGTGCCCTTTTTCTCCTGGAGTGTCCGGAAGAGACGTCAGACGCGAGGATCTCGGCGATTTGGTCCTCGACCCTGCTGAAGTCGTCGGCGGTCTGAGCGTTGGCTTGGGCCTGGGTTTTCAGGGCGTCAAACTAGGAGGAATTGATTAGGCAATGAAATTGATCAATTACGTTCTCTAAGTATTCAATTACGCGATGAAATACCTGCTCCAACTTCTCGTCCAAATTCAAGTTAGCATTAGCCCAAATCTCGGAAGCCTGCTCGATCAGCGCCTTTGAAGCGTCGGCCATTTGGTATTCCGACACCTCGTTGCTGACCTAAAAAGGACAGACTAGCAGAGATTATTTGGAAAATGGAGGGTCAACTAGCAAAGACCCTCTAGGAATTATTCGTTCCTCACCTGGTTGACCAGCTCGCTGATGTTGCGCACGTTTTCGTTCAGATAGGAGCGGATGGCTTGCTAAAAAACAGACATTAAGCCTAAGGCTAAGCCCAAGCCTAAGCCCAAGCTAAGTGTAAGCCAAGCCTACCTGATCCGAGGCATCTTGCGAAGCCAAAAAGTTTCTGATCAGCTCCTCATTTTGGAGCTGAGTGTTGCTCGACGAGAGTTGAGCAAGAAGGTCTTGCAGCGGGCTTCCGGCCGGCTTCAGGGGGACATACTAGCAGAGATTCTTTGCGTAATTTGACGCTTACCTGAGCCGTTATCCCAATAAATAAGAAACTACAGGAATAGAGAAATTTTTGAAGCATTTTTGGGGGCGAAATGGGAACTTTGTGACAATTTCAAATCGAAATTTGGGAAGCGGAAGCGCTGGGGGGTTAAGCCCCCATTATTTTCGGATTAGCGCCGAGGTAGGCGTGACCAAAAAGTGGTTAAATGTAGCTAGAATGCTCTACAAACTACAAATTCGAATTCCGGAGGTAAAACTGGCCCAAAACCCTAGGAAAAACGTTCAAAAAAATTTCAGCCGTCGCCACCGAGTACAAGATCGCCTTCCTCTCCGTCAAGGGCCCTGAGCTGCTCAACAAGTACGTCGGGCAGAGCGAGGAGAACCTCAGAAACGGTCAGCTAGCAGGGATTCTTTGAGGAATTTGAGGGCAAGTGCAAACCCTAATTTTCAGTGTTCGAACGCGCGCGCGCCGCCGCTCCGTGCGTCATCTTCTTCGACGAGCTCGACTCGCTGGCGCCGAATCGAGGGCGAGCCGGGGATTCTGGAGGGGTGATGGATCGGGTGGTCTCGCAGTTATTGGCAGAATTGGATGCGTTACACCACGCTACGAATAAGGTAGGAAAGAGGGTCTTTGCTAGCCTGCCCCTCACGCGAATTCCACAAAAAATCCCTGCTACAATGCCCTTCTTTTCCACAAAGTCTCTGCTAGCCTCCCCTATCTAATTCCTCAAAAAAATCTCTGCTAGCCTGCCCTTCCCTTCATTTTCTCAAAAATCTCTGCTAGTTAGCCTCCAATTCTTCCAGGTCTTTGTCATGGCAGCCACGAATCGTGCCGACCTGCTCGACCCCTCCCTCCGCACCCCCGGCCGCTTCGACAAGGCCATCAACGTGCGCGTCGGAAATGACGCCATCTCCAGGGCGCACATCTTGCGCGCGGTGGCGCGCAAGACGCCGCTTGCGCGTGACGTCAAGTTGGACGAAATTGTGAGTACTTCTTGGTTAAAAATGCATGAAAAATGACCAAAAAAGATAAAAATTTTCGAATTTTCAAAAGTTTACATATTTTTAGAACCTTTTAGCAATCAAAAACTACTAAAAATATTATCAAAATACGTAATCGATCATCAAGAACGGGTATAGGTGAAAAAATAGAAAGTGGGTCTCCCCGATAATAGTCCAGAACCTGAAATTCCAGGCCCGGGTTTGCCCGGACGAGATGTCGGGCGCCGAGCTGTACTCGGTGATTTCGAACGCGACGATGAGCGCGCTGCGCGAGGCGGTTTTTGCGATACAGCGTGGTAAATTTATAATTATACGTAAAATGGGCTTTAAATTACAATCTTTAAATTTTATTTTATTTAATTTATTTTAATTATTAATTTATTAATTTATTTAAACTTTATAAAGTCCTTACTTTAAAATTTTCAAATTTAGGTGAAGCCACCGAGGAAAACGCCAATGTTCTCGTCCACCGACGGCACCTCCTCGAGGCCGTCGAGTACGTTAGGGTCCAAAAAACGGCTACAGTATAAAGATTACGATAAAGAATCGCTGCTAGGTGGCCTTGTGATTTTTAAACTATACAAAACTGACAAAAACACAGTTGCTAAGTAAAATACCTTTTAAAAACATCAGTAACCGCTTAAAAATAAACTAAATACATCAAAATCAGACATAGTTTTTAAAAGAAGTTTCTTTTCTTTCTATGTTGCTGAGAATGATTTAGTTTTATTAGAATTCCACAAAGATTTTTGCTGCGCTGCCGTTTCCCGCCTCGCCTCGACTCGCCCTTCCCCTGTTCTTTCTGACAGCCTGACCCCTATCCCGCGCCCTACCCCTCGTAGCCGGCTCTTCAAAAAGAGCCGGCCGCTCGAACCCCCATTTCCCTTTTCGGACTTTTGTAAAAGCAAGTCTGCGGCTTATCGCCATTTTCCAGTTTTTTTTCGCTTACTATACCTTCCCGCCCAATCTTTCACTCGTTTTCAAACTTACTGCTTGAAGCTTTCCTCTTTCTAGCAGTTATTTGGGATCTTGAAACCATTTTTTAAGATACCCCTATGCAATATCTCCTTTGTTTCCTTGCTAGCCTTACTCTTACTTACTCTTTACTCGATAGATGTTCAAGGGCCTTTGCGACGCGTTCTTCTACTTTTCTTGCAGTTTTTTTTAGGCGAGAAACATCTTTTTTGAAGATATTTCTATTTAATCCCCTCCCCCCTTGCGCGATTTTAGATTAGTGGCTCCTAGACTTCCAAAAGATTCATTCAAGTTTTTCCGGATTGCTTTTGATTTTTAGGGTTTGAAGGGATTTTCAATTTTTCTCGATTCAGGCTCTTCCTCTAACCCTCGCGAGCCTTGCAAGGTCGTAACTAGGCTTTTGTGCTTGTTTTCATTAGCTTGTCAGCCCTCTCTCTTCGCAAGCATGCCTTCTTCTTTAAAAACCCGGTGAGCTTGATCTGCTTGGTCTTGAATATAGGGCGTCTGTCTTTGATCTTCTTGCCATTATTTCCATTTCCTAGCATCCCTCTCTCGTATGCATGTCCTCTTTATTCAGAACCACATCCCGATGAGCTTGATATGCCTGGTGGGGATCCCGGCATCCGGCAAAACCACTCTGGCCCAACGCCTCGCTTCTGCCCTCCCTCAATTCCGCGTCTTTGAGTTTGATGAGCACACGCCCGGGCCCAGCTACCATCAATTTCGCAAGGAGCGCCTCGCAGAAGTGGAGGCGCATCTCCAATCTTCGGCTCGCTCTTCCGAAGCCCTTCTCATCGATGACACCTGTCATCTACAAAGTATGCGGCGCCCGTACGCACGATTGGCACGCCGATTCGCGCTTCGATTCGCCGAAATCTACGTCGAATGCGATTTGGCGACGGCGTTGGCTAGGAATTCGAGGCGCCAAAGTGTCGGTCGATTAGAGGAAGCGACGATTCAACGGGTCCACGAGAGGCTCGAGATTCCGGAGGACGCATTTCGATTCACTGGCATCAATTTCGAAGATTTGCTGGCATTTTTGAGACGGCTGGAGTCGAAAGAGCCACCTTTGAGGCCGAAATCTACTTCCGCCTCTGTTTCGAGCCCGGGCCCCGATTTCCCGCTTGATGTACTGTCGCGAAACGCCGTAGCCGAGTTGAAGCGGCAGATGCCCAACTCGGACGGCCGTTTGCTGAGCCGCATCCGGCGCGAGTTTGTGAATGAGAATCGGCATTGGCCGTGCCCGGATTTGGCTAGTGTTTCATCTCTTTTGCGGGCTCGCTACGAATCGGCTTTAGGCAAGGGCGATTGATTAGGCTTGATTTTTGAGCTTCTTTTTGCATGTATCCCCTCTTTTTCCAACTTTTAAACTTTGCGGGTACATTTTTACTGAGGGTTTCCTTCATCAATCTTGGGTTTAGAACTTTATGCGCTTTCTACCTTTTGAAGCGTTTTTTTTTTCCTCGTTTTCCCATATTTGTGCAGATAAATAATTGAAAATTCTTTCTTTTATAGAGAAGCGGAATGAACGCCGACGAGCTCTTCAACATAGAAGGCGTGCCCTGCTACGTCGTGTTCACCGCCGACGGGCCCATCGAAGGGGGCGACCCCGATGCGTACTTCCAGCGGCGCAGCAGCGGGATAATAGGTAATTTTTTTATTTTGCTTTTTTACTTTGTTTTTTTTAGCCGACATCCACGACGCGCTCGAGGAGGCCAAGGAGAACCTGGTCGCCCACAACACCTCGGCCAACGTCATCGAGCTGGTAACTTATCTTTTGGGTAAATATTGTCTTGTTTTTCAGGAAATCGTCGACAAGGAGCCGGAGGCCGACAAGGAGGCCGAGGAGCTGCCGCTGCTGGAGCGCACGATGAACGAGGAGGTCGAAGCGGAAGCAGGAGGGCTGAGCGGCATCGCAAAGCAGATGGCGCAGCTCTCGATGTTTGGCAACGAGCCGAAGCGTGTCCGCCGCTCGCAGATGGAGTTCCAGGCGATGGTCAAGGAGAAGGAGGCAAAAGAAGAAAGTACGTTTTTGTTCCTAAATTTAACTTTTTTTTGCAGAGAAAACGGAGGACCGCGGCAACACCTACAATCTGCGCCCACGCAGCAGCTCCAACACGCGCGCCGGCTCCTCCTCGCAGCAGCAAAGCCAAATTGTGAGGAATTTTTTTGCGTTGATAATGCAAAAGACCCATTTTTGTATTTTAAAAAATATTTATTTTTAGCCAACTCCCCGCGGCCGCTCTCGCTCCATCTCGCAGACGCGCCTCGCCCAGCCCCGTGCTCCATCCATCGAAGGGCGTCGCCAGCTGCGTCAGCCGTCTCCAGTGCCCCGCCGCGCCCCATCGCCTTCCATCGCCAGCACGCAGTCAACATCGCGACGTTCGGCTTCTCCGGCTTCTCGTCGCGCTCCATCACCTGCTCCAGTCGTTCGCCGGGCGCCGTCTCCTGCTCCTCTCGCTCGTCGGGCCCCGTCTCCAGCGCCGCTTGCCCGAGGTCGGGCACCATCTCCAGCCGCACAGCGCCGCGCCCCATCGCCGGCCGCCCGTCCAGTCAAGCCTGTGGTAAGGATTTTCATTTAACCTTTGAGAACAACTTTTTTTTAGGTCGGGAAGCGCGTGCCAGGGCCATCTACCACTGCTGCCGGGCCCTCGGGAAGCCGTCAAGTTATCGTCGAGCGCCAATCGCGCCCTCTTCTGCCAAAACGTCTTGCCGGTAATTTTTTAAATTTTGAGTTCTTGGGAGTTCCGCCTCCGATTCTAAGGAACCAAAATTTTGCTTTTTTCATTTATTTAATGTCATTTTTCATATCTGTTTTAGGCCCGCCTGCTGCCCGCCCGGTAGCCGCCGTTGCCGTTGCAGCCGGTGGCAGCGCTCCGGTGGCCCGTCAAGTTCGCGTCCCGCTTCGCCGTTCCGTGCAAGTCGCCCCCACGCGCCCCGCCCAGCCCATCCAGCAAGCCGCCGCGGCCCGATCGTCGTACCCGCCGCCCGAAGGCGCCGGCACCAAGCCCGTCGCGTCGGCCGACACCACGCCCCGCTCGGTAAACTTTTTTCTCATATTTTTTTGACCGATTTTTTTCAGATCAGCAGCTGGGTCGAGCGCCTCTCGCAGCCCAAGTTGACGCCGGCCGTCATCGCAGCCCGGGAGCGCCGCCGAACCGCTGATGTTGCTGGGCCCTCACGGTATACTTTTTATTCATATCTTCGGTGCTTTCGTTACAAAAAAAAGGCAAAAATGCATGTTTCGACCAAAATGGCAAGTGTTTTTCTGAATTTTCTAACAGAATTTTGCATTATGAAAAATGGAGCAAAATTTTATAGAAAGAAATTATGTTTTTATGAAAATTTCCAATCCTTTCGCAATCAATAGAAAATAAAATTGATTTTTAGTTCGTTTTGACTTGAAAAACCGTTAAAACTACCAAACTATTAAAATGTGTTTTGCTTTTGTTCTAGCAATACTATTGATCTATATCTTTTTTTTCTAGCGCCACTACTACTGCCACCGGGGCCGCGCCACGCATCGGGATGCGCGCTGGTGCCGCGCCCGCCCGGAAGCCATCGACGACGACTACTCGAGCCACCGGTGCTGCTGCGGCTCAGCCGCCGGCCCGCGAGGAGCCCAAGGAGGACAAGGACGAGACGAAGGAGGACGACGACACCGCCCAGCAAAAATAAGCGAACTTTTCCCCCAGTTTCGGGTAGTGTGATTTGTATGTAGCCCCTTGTCTCCCTGTTGACCTCGGTGATTATCCCCCTTCTCCCTATTTCCGCTTTTCCCCCCTAGTTCTCCTCTGTATGTTCATGTGCGTGTTTTTGAATTGTAAGATGCGGCCTCCCCCATTTCCCGTCTTTCTCTGTAATTCCCCCAAAATGCCCATCTGTCCGTCGCCCATGTTGTATTCGATATGTTATAGCTACGTTACGGGTCATCGGGCTCGCCCTTGTGACACACGCTCTTTGATTAGTAGATGCTCAATAAACGTTTACGACTGCAAGAAAGTGATGGCCGGAAAATGCGCATACAGAAACGACAGTTCTTTCAGGCTTTTGGATGGAAACAAATTTTTAAAGTCAAACAAATTTAGAAAGTTTTGCTACTTTTTTGCCGATGTCAAGTTTTCCTTATTGGCTTTACGTTGAGGCGGTGGTCCTTGTTGCGGTTTTAGGCTTCTCTTTGCGAACAAATCTTTAGAAAGTCTGAAAACTAACTTTAGAAGGATTTTACTGCTTTTTCCCCCGAGTTCAAATTTGCCTTGTTGGCTTTACGACGGTTGTCTTCCGCTTTTGGATCGGAACAATTTTTTAGAAAGTCGCAAAAAAGGCCAAATTGAAAAAGATTTGAATACGTTTGCCGATTTTACCATTTTGCTTATAGTTTTTGTTGATTTTCGGTTGATAAAACTTGTTACGAAGTCATCCTCTTTATGAGGGCAAAGAATGGCTAGATTCCCTGAAATTTCAAGTTGGATTATTAGCGAAATAGTAGTGCAGGAACCTAGAATAATTTGCTTGTTCGCGTCGCTCTCTCTCTTTCTCAAATCCTAAATTTTGCAGTTGGACCGCTTGATCGAGGCTTTTGGGCTCGCGCCCTGACTGGTGTAGTGTGTCTGTCTGTGATCCGGTTACTCGATGTTTTCGGGGGCAGCTCTTCGTTTTCTTACCTTGGAAACACGGGATTCTTGCCCATTTTAGCCCGAAAGTGCTTTGGTTTATAGTGATTTTAGTTGAAAAAGAGGCGCGAGTGTTTGAATGCGTTTTCTTGCCCCTGCAAAGCTGAAAAACTTGAAAAGCGGCTTTTTTGCCATTTTAAAGAATTATTTCCGACTTCTAGATCTGAAATCCCTCTCTTTTTTGTCGTCGCTCGTTCTTTCCATTTTTCGTATAGATTCGAAGACTTCAAATTAATCCCCTAATTTTCAGATGTTCGCCCGGGCAGCACGACTCGTCCAGCAGGCGGCCGCCCTCCCGAAACGGCCACTCCTCGACCTGGCCAACAAGCAGCACGGCCACCTGCGGAATTCAAAATTCCTTTGCTACGAGGCGCAACGACCGCTCGTGTTTGAGTAAGCATCTAGTTTTTTTGGCAATTTTCGCCTTTTGCAGCGTCGCGACAACCGAGGAATTCGAGGAGCACGTGCTGCGATCGACGGTACATTTTTGGGATTCAGGAACACGAGGGTTTTTGTTGCAAGAAAACAGAAATCTGCTTCTGGTTGTGAGGTTGAACATCTTCGTCAATTTTCAGTCGCAAACGGGTCATTTGTGCCATTTTCTTTCTAGGACATCGTTTTCTAAAACCTTTTGCTTTAGCGCACGTAGTTTTTTTGCGAAGGAAAACTGAAATCCGCTTTTTACTGCAAAATTCGACATTTACATCAAGTTTCTATGGAAAAGGAGCTACTGATGCCATTTTCTTTCGCCAAAATCGGTTTTTAAAACACTAACTTGTTTAGAGCGCGTAGTTTTTGCTGGGAAGAACTGAAATCTGCTTATTTTTGTGCAAAAAAGTGCGTTTTCGTGGAATTTCCATTCAAAACGAGCTTTTTCGCATTTTTTTATAACTAAAAATTGTTTTTCTTACTTTTAAGATATAGATGACCAGAATCGCTAAATTTAAGTGATTTCCTCTTTTCCAGATCCCCGTCATCGTCGATTTCCACGCCGACTGGTGCGGCCCGTGCAAAATGCTGGGCCCGCGATTGGAGCAGAAGGTTTTTTCTTTTTGTTCTGGCTTCTAAGATTCATTTGTTAGGTGCAAGGCCGCGAGGGCGCCGTCCTGATGGCCAAGGTCAACATCGACGAGGCCGGAGACTTGGCTGACGAATTTCGGGTATGAAAATTCAGGATTTCCGTCTATTTTCTGTTTTCCAGGTCAGCGCCGTGCCTACTGTCATCGGGTTCCAGAACGGGGAAGTCGTCGCCGAGTTTCAGGTAAATTGTTGGGTTTTTTGTAGGTCAAAGAATGGCTGCTAGATTGCCAAAATCGATTGAGTCTTCCTTTTCGTTCAAAAGATCTGTGCTAGTTTACCGATTTCGCTCTCTCTGTTAAATTGGAAATTTACTAACTATTAAATGTCTAATGGCCTGTTTTGCTATGTAAATCAAATTAATTTATTTCCCTAGTTGGCGAGGGATCTTCGCTAGCGTGCCTTTTTAAAAACGATTTATTTAGCCTTTTTGGCGCAAAGAAACTTTGCTAGCTGCCCTAGTTTTCTGCCTAAATTGAAATAATTTTTTGCGGTTTGTGGACTCGAGTAGGCCTTTCTAGCTTGCCTTTGTTAAATAGCTTTATATTAGCTTTTTTAGCTCAAAGGATCGTTGCTAGCTTGCCTATTTTGCTTCCTAAGCTTCATTTACAATGTCGGAATTAAAATAACATATATATATATCACTTTTTTGCAGGGCATGATCGACGACGACCAAATCGACGAGTTCCTCGACCAGGTCGCCGACGTGCCCGCCGCCGAACAATAGAAAATCAGGCCATAGAATATCCATATCTCCATGTACTTGTTATTGTTTTTGTGTGTCTCCATCTCTTGTTATCCCCCCGGCCATTTTCTTTCGATAGAACATTTTGTGATGATTTTAGCGGTATCTCGATTGTGTTTTTAGCATTTTTCGTGCCTAGTCTCGATCGATGCGAATAAAGTTATTTGAGCACACGGGAAATCACAAATCATTTGGGCGTGGACAGCTGGAATTGCGATATTGTTGAATAAACTGAATTCTTCATCATCGTCGTTTTTTCAGTTATTTTTGCCAAGCCGCGTCTGGCTCGAGTCCCGCTGTTGCGCCAAGATTTTCGAGCGATAGGCGGTGGTGCGCTGCGCGCGGAATTGCGCTGAAAGTGAGGTTTTTGTCGTTTTTTTGGGGAAATATGTTTGGTCATGGGTTTTGAAGGCTAAATGTAGGTGTCGTAATCGATTAACCGCGGAAGTTCTCGTTTTTCAGACTATTTTCATGTCGGAATGGGTTAAGCGCTACGCAATTTCTCTTTTATGGAGCTTTTGAAGACTAAAATTACGTGTCTTAATCGATTAGGGGTATAAATTTTTGCATTTCAGCCCTTTTTGAGACTATTTTCGTGTCATAACGGCAGGGCAATCAAAATATTGGGTTTTCTAAGTCTAGGGTTGTTAACTTAACGTCATAATCGGTTAAGCGCATCGAAAATACATTTTCAAGGACCTTTGAGGGCCTAAATTAGGTGTCGTAATCGCATAGACGTGATCAAAATTGTGTTCTAGCTTACCTTGTTCCCTAGTTCCGGCCAGCGAGCCGCCCGCAATGTTATTGGCGTTGGCGCGCTGCTTATTTCGTAGGCCTAGCGAGGAGAAGCCGGACACGAGCGAAGAGGTTTCAGGCTAAAAATATAGATTTAAAAACTTAAATTAAGTGGCGTATAGGTTTTAAGCTTTTTAAATAAATATAGCTTTATTAACTTTTTAATTTGTAAAATTTTTTAACCGAATTTTTGTAACGTTTTTAATTTTTTCAATTTTTGTAGAACTGACCATCTCGTCCTCTTCCGGGACGGGGCTCCCCCGACCTTCTAGGGAGTACTGCTCCAAGTAGCGCTGCACGGCGTCGAAGGCGTCTAAAAATGGGTTTTAGCGCTTCCTAAATGGTCCCTGCTAGCCTGCCTAATCCCTTAAATGCCTCAAAGAATCTCTGCTAGCCTGCCCCTCCAATTCCTCAAAGAATCTCTGCTAGCCTGCCCCTCCAGTTCCCCAAAGAATCTCTGCTAGCCTGCCCCTCCAATTCCCCAAAGAATCTCTGCTAGCCTGCCCCTCCAATTCCTCATGGATCCCTGCTAGCCTGCCCCTCCAATTCCCCAAAGAAGCTCAGCTAGCTGGCCCTCAATTTTCCTAAGAATTCCCTAAAAATCTCCGCTATCTTACCGCTCAATCGCTCCAGCTGTTCCCCGAGTGATTCACTCTCTCCTGGGGGTTCAACCGCAGTCGCGAGTAGATCTTCAACAGATACGGAGAGACAGCCCTTGTTTTGTGATCGGATCAACTCGATGCTTTTCTTGCATTTGTTAGAGAGTAGATCAACTGCTCGGGCTAGGCCGCTGAAAATGTTTTACTTCAATGGCCCTTCAAAATTATTTTTTTTGATGGTTTTAAAGTTTTTTTAAGCTTTTTCTAACCTCATCTCCTTGGCGTCACTTTTACGGCTCTTTTCAGTCAGCCGGTTGATGTCCTTGACGACACCACGCGAGTACTCGGCCAACACCTTCTGCGATGCGGATGCTGTTGAGGCGCCCTCGTAGGCCAGCGACTCGTCGGACTTGTTGCGCGAGAGGGAGGTGCCCGGGGAATTCGACTGGAAAGGTGGGTTTTTAATTGTTTGTAACTTGCTCTCTCTCTCGCACTCTCTCTCTCCCTCACTCTCCATCTCTCTCGCTTACCCTTTTCACTGGCATCTTCCCAGCTCCCACATGAAATGACATAGATCGATTCGACGTGAAGTCGTCGGCCCTGAAAAAGCGTTTTTTTTGCAGCTTTGTAGTCTGAATTTTCAGGACTTTTGAGTACAAAATACAAAATTACAAGATACAGTACGACACGACTTTGGCTTAACAAACCCCGAAGCATCATCCTGACTCGAGCCCGTTTCGGATAGGCTTGACGTGCTAGAGAACCGTAGTTTAATGAATTTTTTGGTTTCCTCAAAGAATCTCTGCTAGCCTGCCCTTGCCTTGATTAAGGTCTAGGCTTTCCTGCTCATTTTTAAAACGATGCGACTGGATTTTTCTTGCTGTCTCGATCCCTTTAGAACAAATTTTTCCAGGTTTTGAAGCGGCTAGGACAAGATGAAGCTCCACAACTCCGACCAGTTCAAGGAGGCGAAACGAGGAGGATGAGGCTGCCGGACGCGCCAACTCGCCGATTAGCGCACGATCAGGAGCTGAGGAATCGATAAGCGCCGGTATTTTGCTGGGGGTACGGTATTTGGGGTAATTTTTAAAAATCAGGTTCTGCGCGCTATTTGAGGGAAAATTCGAAATTTATTTGATATGAAAATTTTAAATTAATTTAACCAATCGATACCTCTGCTTTTGCTGCTGTTGCGCCTTTTTCGCTTCCTGCACGGCGCGCATCGGGTTGTAGTCCTTGCGCCGCAGCCACGCGTTCATCTCCTGCTCGCGTTGGGCGACGACGTGGGGCTAAAAATTAAAATTACTTAAGTCGGAAATTGACTAACTAAACTTAATAAAAAATAAAATGAAAAATTATCTAGTAAAATATGGCTTTTTTGAGTGCGGGTACAAGAAATGTTCCATTTTTCGTTTCGTAAAATTTTCTGTGCGTTTTTGTGCCATTCTACTCGAATTTGACGATATTACGATAATGTCTAGGTATTTTTATTGACGAGGGGCCAGCGAACAGAGATCATTGGGGATCAGCAGATGCCACTTGAGCGTTCTTCGATTTTTTTCTGACTAGCCTGACTTGTCGCTAACGAGCAGAGACCCATGGAGGCGACAAGCTCCCATGAATGCACGAATCAGACCTTTAAACTGCGCGGATCTTTTTTTTTTACTAGCTGACAACTAGCAGAGATCCTTGACGACCTTGACATTAATGCGTTAAAGACCACTCACATTCGGAGGCGGCGGTCGATTCGTGATGGCCCCCGTCCGGAACGGCGGCTTCTTCTGCATCTGGGGGCTTTGTTGAGCTGTTCGCATCGAAAAACGCCCGCCATCGCCACGCCTAAATTTTGCAGTTGATGGTTTTACTGGAATTTGAGGGACCAGAAGTACAGAATTTTTAGAGCGACTACTAACTACAAACTAGAAAACTTAAAAATATTACAAAAATTAGAAATACAATTACAAGAATAGTACTCGTAACGTAAAAAATCGTTAAAATCGCAATTTACTAAATACCAATTTTGGGAAATTCGTTTGGTCGAATTCTATAGTTTTCAGCCTGTTTTTGTAGTCTGTAGTCTGGCAACGACTTTGCAGTTTGTAGTTTGTAGCCGCTCAAAAATTATTACTGTACTGATAGCCCTCTCGACTTTCTCTATAAATAGCCAGGCATCAATGTCACTCCGATCATCATTTGGGGATGGCAGGCCGAGGAAATTGGGGGGAGGGGGGAATTTTGTTAATTTTTTGCACTACCGTGTTTGGCTGTATTTTAGGGTTACGGTATCTACCATCTAAATAATTCTATTTTTTAGGATTTCGTGAAGTTTAGGAAAGCTTAAAAATACACTTTTTCCAGCAACTTAAAAAATTCTTACACTTTTGACGCTGGACGCGACACGGGACGCGCGAGAAACTGGGCTTTTCTGGCTTAGGAAACTTAGGAATTGAAGCTACAACTTGAAGCTTGAATAATGGACTTGGACTCGACTTACCTGGCTTGACTGACTTAACTTAAAATTTTGAAGCTTTTGAAGCTTCTGAAGCTTGACTGAACTTAATTTAGTGATGATTAAAGCTTAGGTTTCATCTTACGTTCTAGGCTTAGGCTTAGCCTTGGAATCAACTTTGGTAGGCTTGTCTTAGGGTTAGGTTCCGCTAAGCTAAGGCTTAGGCTTAACTTAGGCCTAACTTAAATAGGCTTCGGCTAACCAGCAACAACTTATGACGATTTCCATGCTCATCACGCGACACACACGGCCAAATATCAACTATTCTGGGGGGGGCATACGGTAATCTAGCCATTCCAAGCATGCCAGGAGTAGCGTAACGTAGCGACAGAGAAAAATGACATCCGGAGGAGAAGAAGAGGAAAATAATGGTACTCTAGCTTTTTTCCATTCTATCTAGACTATTGTACTCAACACGACGGCCAGGCAGGCAGGCAGAGATCATTGGGGAAATCGGGGGCAGGGAAAGCTCACGTCGACTGTATCTGGGAGGCGCGTGTCTCGCTATGGCATCGCCATTTCGCCCTTTAAATTCGTGGTTTTAGAGGCATTTTGAAGTCGGAGGGGCGGGGGCAGGCTAGCAGGGGTTATTGGGGTAATTGGGGAATTTTTTGGAAAGTTCTAATCAAGTACGGTACGCTCCGCCACGCAACGTAGCGCTATGTTTCGCTACGCGTTTCTGGCCTACGGTACGCTCCGTTGGAGTACGGCACGCTCCTTTTAGTGTACGGTATGTTGCGTTGCGGACCTATAAACTACGGTACGCTCCGAAAGGGTAGAATACGTTTCGCTACGTAGCGATAGGCTTCGGTACGCACCGAAACGAGTACGATACGCTGCGATATGAGTACGGTACACTCCGATAGGCTACGGTACGCTTCGAGAGAGTACGCCACCTTCCGCTACGCATCGATACGCTTAGGGCCGACTAGCAAAGACCCCCGGTCCTCCTCCTCCTCCAACTTCACAACCCCTTTAAAACCCCCGGGATAGCTTTACACATTTTTGGCGGCCATATGCAACAATGCAACATTACCTAGCCGCGATCGAGTGATCCGAGAGACTGGGTCTATAAGGGGTTTCCGTTTTTAAAGGGCCGTTGAAGTCATGATTATAGATTCTATCGTTCTTTCGCATTATCGGGGGGTTTTTTGGGTTTGGTGGTTTTTTACTATTCCTAAATGTGCAAAATTTACAAATTTGTATTAAAAAAATATCAAAATACCGATTTTTCGACCGAAAATTTCGGTTTTTTTTGAAGTTTTTAGATAGTTTTTCTAGTTTAAATATAATTATATGTTGCTAAAAACACTATTAAAACACTTTCTATTAAGTTACTAGGTATTTCTAGACTATACAAAAAAATTCCCCCGATAATGCGAAAGAACCAAATCCATAGCTGACAAAATCGATAATCGAGCCTGGTACGCCCCTTTAAAGGGCCGTTGAAGGCATTTTCATGGCTTTTCGAACACAAAAATATGCGTAGACACGTATTATTAAGTCATTAGAGCGTGGCGTGGGTGGGAATTGTAAGTAAGAAGAGGGTGCACCTGAAGTTAGAAGTGTTGTTGACTGGGGAGAGGCACGCTGAGGGACGGGCCGACAGGGGCTGCGAGGGTGGCTGGCACCACCTTGTTGAGGATGAGGTTGAGGTTGACGGCGAGGCGAGAGGGGTCACGTTGCACGGCGCGTCCTGCTGACGACGTCCGGCGGGTGGAGCAGCGGCTGGCTGGCGTCTTGAAGCAGGTGCGGCTGTGGCTTGAGCTCGTTTCAGGGCGATCAACTCCTTTAGAAGTTGAGTAGAGTCCCCGCTCGCTCTCCCCTCGACCCCATCGGCGGTGCGTCGCGGCGAGGCGGAGCGGCTGAAAAGAGCCTGGTTATGGAAGACACTCGAAAATCTGAGAAGGAGCTTAAGGCGGGAAACTAGCAGAGATTATTTGGGGAATTTCGACCTCTAGCAAAGATTTTTCAAATTTCTGAGTTGGCGAAGCAGAGATACTTTAGGATTGTGACGAGGGAGCTAGCAATGGTTCCTGAGAAAATCTGGCAGCCTGGCAGAGATTCTTAGCGTTTCAGAGTAGCTAGCTAGCATAAAGGCTTTAGGAATTTATAGGGCGAGCTAGCACAGATCCTTTAGGAATTGAGAAAGCTAAACTAGCGGAGATTCTATCGGAAAACCGAAACCAACTTACGGTGGCGGTTGCTCATCTTCTGAAGAGCTCTCCGAAGCATCAGAATCTGAGGAATCTCCGACGATGCGCGTCTTCATCATGGCGGCGGCTTTGGATTCTCCGGCTCCTAGAAAAAGGAGGTGAGAGCAGAGAGAGAAAGAGAGAGAGAGAGAGAGAGAGAGAGAGAGAGAGA
Organism: Mesorhabditis spiculigera; assembly: GCA_958295435.1. Classification (NCBI taxonomy): domain Eukaryota; kingdom Metazoa; phylum Nematoda; class Chromadorea; order Rhabditida; family Rhabditidae; genus Mesorhabditis; species Mesorhabditis spiculigera. Next base: position 122,830 of record CATQJA010001747.1, on the reverse strand, counting down.
GAGAGAGAGAGAGAGAGAGAGAGAGAGAGAGGGAGAGAGAGAGGGTTTGAGGGAGACGAGAGAGAGAGAGAAAGAAGAGAGAGAGAGAGAGAGAGAGCGAGAATGCACTTACCTATCACAAAAGTCCCGGCCTCACTGACGGCATCGTTATCACGTCGTCCTTGAAGTTGTGGGGTATCTTCAGGGGATAGCGGCTGAGCATTCGAGGAGAGAGGGCCTAAAATTTTACGTTTTTAAAGCACTACCCTCAAAATCCCACCTTGCAAAAGCCTATTCAGCAAATAGTGCTTGCTCGTGTCCTCCGGCGGCTGCGGGGCGGCCGGCGGCGCGACCGCCTTCCGCCCGGCCAGAATTCGCTTTCCCGGCCCGCTTTTCCTGGCTGCATCTTGTAGCGAAAGTTCAGCTGGGGGCCCGCTCTTCGGCGCATCGTCCCCGAACGAGATCGTGAAGGCGGTGGGGCGTTGAGCGTCTTCTTGCTTCGCTTTTTTCTCTCGTTCTCGTCTTTCTCGCAGTTCCTCTTCCTCAGGGAGTGGCTTGGTTAGGTCAAAATCCATACGCACGGCCTTCTGGGGGACGAATCGAGGGGGCGGGGCTTCGATCTGAAATTTTAGGCACTAGAGGTGTTCCTCAAAGAATCTCTGCTAGCCTACCCCTGCAATCCAATTCCTCAGAAAATCTCAGCTAGCCTGCCCGTCTCATTCCTCAAAAAATCTCTGCTAGCCTGCCCTTCTAATGCCTCAAAACTCTCTGCTAGCTCACCTGCGTAGCTCTCCTGGCAGCTTCATTGTCCGAGGTGGCCATGCTCTGACGAGGCGAGCGTCGAGGAGAGCTAAAAATTTTGTATTTTTTTACTTCAATGGTCCTTTAGACATTTTTAAGAGCCCCTAAAGGCACAGTAACATCTAGTACCAACCTCTCGACATCCGTCTGTGTCTCTGGATCGTGAACAGATCCCTGGCTCCTCCTCGGGGCCCACCAACCCTGGTGCGCCTGGAACTTCTCGAGGGAGGTGCCGCTGCCTTGGGTGTTGTAATTTCTAGAAATTGAAGGTTGGCTTGAGTTTTTTAAAGGTATGGTGACAGCTAGAAGCTTCAGGCTTTAGCTTAACTTACCGATTGAATGGAGGCTGCTCCTGGTGGTTCTGGCGGTAGAACTCGGCTGACGAGCGGGTCGAGTCGTGCCTAGAATTTTTTGCTTGGCGTAGGCTTGGGCTTGGGCTTAGGCTTAGGCTTAGGCTTAGACTTGGGCTTAGGCATAGGCCGAGGCTCAGGCTGGCGCCTAGACTTAGGCTGCGACCTACCTAAACGGATCCCCTGGATCTTCCGGTTGCGGAGGACTCGCCCGATGGTGATGAGGTTGCGGAGGTGGAGGGTGTCTAAAAAGTGAAGTCCTTGTTCAAGAAGCCAAAAACCTACCCAAAATGTTGCGGAGGGTACGGATACGGGGGCGCAGCTCCCTTCAGAAGTGATGGGGAGGGCGGGGGTTGATCGGCTGAAATGGGGGTAACTGGCAGAGATTCTTCGGGAGAAAGCCTGAGAGAGCTAGCAGAGATCCTTGAGGAACTAAAGCTTTGTCTCGGAAAGCTAGCAGACATCCTTTAGGAAAACCCTTGGTGAGCTAGCGGAGATTCTTGGAAAGCCATCAGGCAAGCTAGCATAGATCCTTCAGGAAAGGACCGGCTAGCTAGCAGAGGTCTTTGAGGAAACGCCTGGGCTTTCAAAAACGCCTACCATATCTCGGCTCGTGCCTAATATCCTCACTCGAAGCATGCGATGGCATAGGTGAGAAAGGGGCGTGCCTAAAACTCGTTTTAAAGGGATAGTGACCCCAAGCTTCACCTATAAGTAGGAGGCGTCGCGTGCGCAGGGTACCTAGGCGAAGCCCCCGCGTACTGGGGTGGCATTGCGTAGCCAGGGGCGGCTTGACCGTTGTAGCCTGAAAATTGGGGATTTTTTGGGGGTTCAGGCAACTAGCAGAGATCCTTTGACAACTCCTTACCTTGCTGCGGGTGTCCATAGTAGTGGCCGTAGTGGGGCGGGGGATGGCCGCCAGGGGCGTACGGAGCGTAGCCGTAGGGCTGGGGGTAGAACATTCCTTGGGAGGGGACAATGTAGTGTTGGCCGGTGGAGGGGTCGACTAGGACGCGGCCTTCTAGGGGAGGCATCTGAAATGGGAGGGTTAGCAGCGATTCTTTGAGGAATTGGAGGGGCAGGCTAGCAGAGATTTTTAGGAATTGGAAGGGAGGCTAGCAGCGATTATTTGAGGATTTTGAGGGAGGGGTAGGCTAGCAGAGATCCTTTGCGGAACTGCTGGGTAGGCTAGCAGCGATTCTTTGAGGAATTGGAGGGGGCAAGCGAGCAGATATTCTGAAGGAATTGCCGGGGCAGGCTAGCATAGTTTTTTTTTTGAGGAATTCTAGATAGGCTAGTACAGATCTTTTGAAGAATTGGGACATGGGTAGGCTAGCAGAACTTCTATGAGAAATTGGAGAGGACGGTAGGCTAGCAGAGGTTCTTTGAGGAATTTTAGGCAAGGGCAGGCTAGCAGAAATTTTTTCAGGATAGGAGGAGCAGGCTAGCATGGATTCTTTGAGAGATTGCCACTACCTGTGGAGGTCTCGTCTGTGCTTGTCCCTGTGGCTTCTCGGGCCCTGCAGAAGACGTCCCACTGCCCAAACTCGCGATCGACCCAGCCCTCGGGCTCTCCGCATTAATGTCAGGGCCCTAAAAGTATTTTTAACTTTTTTAGTGGGTTTTTCATTATATTTTTGCTTTTTTCAAACCTGTAAGTCCTCTCTTCGAATTGGGAATATTGGAATCATTTTTCAGGGAATTAGAAGCCCCGAATTCTGGTGACTAACAGAAAATGAGCCTCGGATCGATTAGGCCCCGCATTCGCGCCTTTTTGGGGCTTATCAGCACCGAATAATGGAACGGAATGGGCGAATTGGATTTATGAGGCAACAGATGTTCGCTTTAGGGAGGCTAAAAAAGCGTCGTCGTCATGGTGACGGGGGACTACATGAGCATACGCTTTTTTAGCTAGGGCGAGCTAGCAGAGTTTTTTTGGGGAAGAGGGGCTATTGACAGAGACAATTTGAGCAGGGGTCTAGAAGTGAAACTTTTATTTTGCCTTCAATGGCCTTTTAAAGCTTGAATTTGGGCTCGGGTGAGCTAGCAGAGATTCTTTGCGATGAAATTTGAGGTTGGTAAGCTTTTGAAAAGACGATCTGGCAGCGGTTCTTTGCGGAATGCTTTTTCCTGGTTTGGAATGTAAATTTTTACTTCAATGGCCCTTTAAAAACTTCCCACCTGTTGCATGGTTTGATCTATCGGTTGCGCGTCGCGATGGCTCATCTTTTCCGGGCTTTCCGGCAGTCGACCAAGACCTTGAAACGGGTCGGCAATGAAAAATAGTAATTTTTAGAGGCTTGGCTTTAAGGATTAGGCTTAGGCTTAGACTCGAAGTCGGCTTTTTAAAGGGAGCGTGACACCATACAAGCATACCTGGGACGTTAGAGACGGAATAGCGCTTCCCAGCGGGGCATCGACCAGCTGGGGGCTGATCTCCGGAATTCTGGGCCCGAAGAGCCTGAAACATGAATTATTAAGAGGAGGTACTGGGCAATTTCTGAGTTTTATGGAGACCAAAAGAGGGGTAGAACACCGAGGCAAGTTAGCAGACCCCATGTGGGAAAATTTGGAGAAACGGCAGACAAGCATAGGTTCTTTGCTGGCAATGCGCGAGGGCAGGGCAGGCTGGCAGAGATTCTTTGAGGAATCTGAGGGGCAGGCTAGCCGTGACTCTAAGGAATTGGAGAGGAAGGGCAGCTAGCAGAGATTCTTTAAGGACGTGGAGGGCACCTAGCAGAGATTCTTTGCCGAATACAACTCCATAAACGCCGAGACCCCAAATATCCCGGGTAAAGCGGGTCGTCGGCGGGAGGAACACGCCCAGCGGAACCTCCACCCCACAAAAAAAAGAGAATGCTAAAGCTGCGCGTCCCCCCATGCTGTGCCCTCGGGGCTCTCCAGAGCGACTGAAAAGAAGCGCAGGAGGTGCGGGGAAGAGGGCGAGAAGGGCAAAGAAAACGCGCAAACAATAGAATACGACGACTAAGCGTGGTCGAGGGGGGCAGGAAGGGGGTTTGGAATCGATTTTCTAGGTATTAAATTGAATATTCTAAGTCGAAAAAAATCTACAAAAATCGCTCTCACGGGCCTAACATTCTAGGGTTTCTATATTTGTGGCACCATCCCTTTAAAATGGCGTTAAAGAGTCCATAAACCTGATGATTTTGGCTCGAAGCGACGATAGGGCTAGCAGCGATCATTGAGGAAAACTTCAGCGGCTGTCACTCTCCCTTTAAAGTGGTTAAGCTACTTATGAGGCCTGGCAAGCTAGCAGAGATTCTTGGGGAATTTTGAAAGGACTGGGAATTCTTATCCAGTGCGACTAGCTGATTTTGTCAAGAGATCCTTGAGGGAAATTCGCGCTAGATTTTGGCGTGGGCAAACTAGCAGAGATCATTGAGGAAAATTAAGGACTATGTGCCTCTTCGGCAAGCAAGCGACTTTTAAGGGGAAAAATGCTAAGGGAAGCTGGCAGCGATGTTTAAGGAAGCTTTTGCCTGCCTGTATACCTCAAGTATACCCCTTTAAGTATACCTCAAGCGGAAACCAACAATTTTCAAGCCCCCCCGTGAAATGCCGAGCAAAGGTCTGAGCCGTTGGCGAGGGGCAACTGGATCCCCGCGGGGTCACTCGGGCATGAAATCAGTGCCAACACGGCGATAGAGTGCGGAGGGGCAGGCTAGCAGAGACCCTTTGAGGAGGCTCGGGATGACGAATTGGTCAGCTGTCCAGCTTGAACACCACCCTAACACTGCAGAATGAGATCATTTATCCTGTCCACCCTCGCTCAACGCGTTACAGCCACCCATTATGCAGTGATATTGTCGAATGGGGGTAGGAGTGGGCTTGCAGAGATTATTGGGGAGGGAGGCTGGCGAGGATTCTTGAGGAAAAACCCTCGCAGAGGTGTCTAACGAGGCGTACTTGCAGAGATTCTTGAGGAAAGAAACTAGCAGAGACCATTTGAGATAACCGAGATCATTTTCAAGGCAGGCTAGCCTGGGTTCTTGAGGAAGCTAGCAAAGACCATTTGAATTCACTGGAAGCTAGCATAGGTTATTTACGAAGCAGGCTAGCAGAGACACTTCAGGAATCTGGCTGAACCCTAGAAAATTCGGACTTTAAAAGCAGCACCGAAATATCCGGTTTTCTTGGGTTCTGAAAATGGCGAGAATTAATGCCATGTCGCCCGGCTCGGACTGTCCGATCCGGCTTAATTTGCATATGATTTGGCGGGGGCGGATAGGAACGCGTTTTTCGAGAGAGCGAGAGAGCGAGAGAGAGAGAGCCACCAATTATTGGCGGCTTATGGAACGGGATTCTCGAGACTTGGGGTCAGCTGGCAGAAACTCTTTGAGGAATTGGAGGGCAGGCTAGCAGAGATTAATTGAAAAATTTTGCGGACAGGCTAGCAGAGATTCTTTGGGAAATTTGGGTTGCGAAACGATGTGCGGAAACTCATCAAGCTCGTGGGGTTTCGCAACCCAAAAAAGCTCGCTATTCAGCTACTACTTTTTTCCTGCTGAAATTGTCCAATTTCGATCGTCGGAATCCCCAAAATTGCATTTTTGATTCAAAATTGAAGCCAGAATCCTAGAATTTGAAGAATCTCTGCTATCCTGCCGCTTAAAAATATTGTAGCAAAAAGGAGAATGGAAAAATGAAAAGCCCAAACATTAAAACCGCTTAAAAATTGGTGTTTTAGGTTTTTGGAAGCCGGAAAACTCTTACAAACGCTCGGAAATTTCTTTTTTGCTGATGTCAAGTCCCAAAAAGCCGTTTTGAATTTTTTTTAAGACGATTTAAAGCATGAAATCGCTTAAAAACACCGTTTTGCTTATAACCAGCCGGTCATCGAGCCCCCCGACCAGCCGCCCGATAATGGCCCGGGGATGGAATACAATGGCCAGATGGTGGGGTAGAGACAATGGTAATCGAGAGAAGCAGAGAAAGAGGTGGTGGAGGATCGATGGATCGGGTATATAGGAAAGGAAGGGAGACGAAGAGGTGGACTGAAGCCCCTACGCGCCACTCCTCTGCACACACAACCACACACAGCTGTTCGATTATGCCCTCCGGGCGGGGTTGGGTGAAGCGTGTGTGCTGCTTGCTTGTGACTAGGGGAATGGCTTGAAAGGGTGGGGAGTTTCCGCAAATGGACTCTGCTAGCTTGCCTGGAGAATTTGGGAAAGTTCCTGAAGGCTCTCTGCTCGTTCTCGAGTGGTTTTTCTCAAACAATCTTTGCTAGCTGGCCCTGGAAGCTGCGAGAACGCTTGCTTAAAAGATCTCGGCTCGTTTTCGAAAGGTTTTTCTCAAGGGATCTTTGCTAGCTTGCCTGGAAAGTTTGGGGAATTCCTAAATGATCTCTGCTCGTTCGCGAGTGGTTGTTCTCAAGAAGTCTTTTCTATATACTCCTCGATGCTAAGAAAATTCGTAAAGTATTTCTGCTAGTAATCGCGCTGTTTCTCTCAAAGGAACTCTGCTAGTTTGCTCTGGCCATGCACGATTTTGGAGAGAGTTCTGCAACTTTTCCTAAAGCATCTCTGCTAGCCTGCCTCGAAATTGACCAGAATCTAGCGCCCGGTCTCATAAAAAATCTCTGCTAGCCTACCCATCCCCTGTCGAGCCTCGGCACCCCTTTGAACCTCCGAGATTGGGCCTAAACGGCTGGAAAAAAAGGTAGACGAACACCCCGAAAACCGGACAACCCGGTCGAAAAAATAACGAACGGTCAGGTTGGCGGGTGGACGGACAGTCAGTCAGTCGCTACACGACCTCGATTCGCTGGGGAAGAGAGGCGGCAAAAAGAAGGAAAAGAATGATCGCCAATTATCCTGGCTGGGTGGACGGTGGAGATATAGGGCTGCGGCGGGAAAGTGAAAAATAGAGCCGCTGAAATTTGTTTTGCAAATGATCTTTGCTGGCCTGCTGTCCAATTCCTCAAAAGATCTCTGCTAGCATGCCCCTGCATTCCGTCCTCTCCAGTTCAAAGAATCTCTGCTAGCCTGCCGTCCTACCCAATTTCTCAAAGAATCTCTGCTAGCCTTTCCTTTTTCCAATTTCTCAAAGAATCCCTGTTAGCCTGCCCCTCCCTCCAGTTCCACAAAGAACCTCTGCTAACCTGCCCCTGCTGACCCCACGTGATTGAGCAGCCAAAGAAAAGCGCTCAAGCGACCGAGTGGTGGAACGGCCAGGGGAGCGAATCGGACTGTGATTGTGACTATAAGAGCAGGGCAACATGCGCTAAGGGCATCTTTAGAAGGAAGAGGGCAGAATATTGATCTTATACTGAAAAATAAGCCTTTTCTGCTATTTTTTGGTGTCGTGACCTATGGGAAGGAATCACGGGGCTTTCCATAACAATTGTGAAAGAGGAGAGAGAGAGAGAGAGAGAGAGAGAGAGAGAGAGAGTGAGAGAGAGAGAAAGGCCGAAACTCACATTTCTGAAGCGTATATCGATCGATTGCTGGCTGCTGGCATCGCCAAATGAAGGCAGCCGATTTCTCTGAAAATGGAAGGGATTGAATTTTTATTTCCGAGACTGTATAGGGTCCTAAAGGTACTCGAAAGGCTTCAGCTTCAGCTTAGGCTTGGCTTAGGCTTGGGCTTGGGCTTGGGCTTGGGCTTGGGCTTAGGCTTGGGCGTAGGCATAGGCTTAGCCTGAGGCTTGGGCTTGAGCCCGGACTTCGTTTAGGCTTAGGCTGAGGTCTGGCTTAGGCTTAGGCTTAAACGTGGCTTGTTTAGGTTAAACGTTAAAGTTGCAAATATTGGTGCTTCTGGTCGCTTTAAAGGGACGGAGAAGCCAGAATTTCTTCTAGACCGGAAGGCCAAATCGTTTTTACCTACAGTAATCGATTACCGTACTTACCGGCGCCATTTTTGGCTGTCTGCTGGCGGTAATCGGATCTGCTTCTCCACCGTGATAGGAGTGTCGATTATAGGGAATATTATGATGATGATGGCCGGGGTGTTGGGTGGAGTGTTGTGGTGGGTCGGCGGGGAGCTGAACATTCACAAAAGTATTGACAATTTATGCAAATCCCACCGGGTCGTGTGACCAGCAGAGCGCGTTTGGGAAATTCGGTCTCAGGGCTGCTAGCCGTGATTATTGGGCAAATACAGCTACCTACAGCGAGGGGGCACATTAGCAGCAATTCTTTGATGAAAATTGAAGTTTTCCAAGGTTGTCTAGCCGAGAATTTTGTGGAAATTAGCTTCTTGGACTAGGGTAGGCTAGCAGAGACTCTTTAGGGGGCCTAACCCAGGAAGGCACTAGTTTCAAGGTGTCGTGACAGCAGTGATCTCACCTGTAGCCTCGTCAGCACGACCGGTGAAGGATCAAATCCCGGGAAATAACCAGGAGGCGGGCGCGAGGCGTCAAACTAAATTGAGATTTAAGGGCAAGCTGGCAGAGATTCTGGAGGAATCGGAGGGTAGGCTAGCGGAGTTTCTTGGGGGAATTTGGGGCAGGCTAGCGTTTTTTTTTTTGGAAAAAGAAGATGGTCGTGAGTTGTGGTTGTTCTTTTCTCTAGCTTCAAAAATCCGATCAAGATCTAGGCAAGCTAGCAGAGAATGATTCGGAAAAAGCGCGTTTTCTGTGAATTCCGAGAGATTCAAGGCTAGCGCAAGCTAGCAGGGATTCTTTGAGGAGCTAGAAGGATGCTTGCAGAGAAATTTTGCGAAAATGCACATTTTATGCAGATTTTTCGAGATCCAAGGCGAGGGTATACTAGCAGAGATGCTTTGCGAAATGTCTGAGACTCAACACTCACAGCTGGCAACTCGGTCGGTCTCTCCATCGTGCTCCTCCCCCTCTTTCTTCAGAGCACATAGAAAAGTGCAGCGGTCTCTGATTCGCGACGGGCTGAAAGATATTGAAGAAGCGGATCCCGGCGGAAAGCCATAAATTAACGATTTCCATGCCCTGGGGGCGGGAAAGCCAGTGAAACCGAAAAATTGGGCGGAAAACAGCCCGAAGAAGAAGATGAGAATATATTGGCATTGTCTGGGCGTTGAGGCAAAGCATCTCTGCTAGTTGCCACCTAGAAAATCCAGAGCATGCTAGCAGAGATTCTTGGATTTCAACTTGATCGTCCGGCGTTAGATCGATCAGGTTGTCGTCTCCGGATTGTAGGTAGGGGGTTGTCGAGGAGCGGGATGTTTGTAATTGAGAGTATAGAGACGAGAGAGCGAGGGAGAGAGAGAGGGAGAGAGAGGGGGAGAGAGAGAGACGGAGAGGGAGAGAGAGAGAGAGAGAGAGAGAGAGAGAGAGAGAGAGAGAGAGAGACTGAGTCGAAGAACAAACATAAACCATCAACCACTCCCCGAAGTCTCCAGGTGGACCGGGCTGACTCATCTCAGACTTGAATCTGGATCAACTGGTTCGGCTGTTTTTAGAAGCTGAATGAAGCCAGGCTAGCAGAGTTTATTTGAGGAATTGGAGGGGAGCCACTTTCAAGGTGCCCTATTTTTTCGCACGTCACCTGGTTGCCACCTGCCTGGGCAAGAAAATTCGTTTTCAAGGTCGGGCTGATATCCCAATTTATCTATCCCAATTTTTGAGTCGTTATAGGAAATATTAGGATGTGCCCTCATTAAAAAAGCGAGAGATTGTGAGAGAGAGAGAAAAAAATTTGAGCACGTGATGATGCTCATCATCCCGAAAAAATCGGATCAGGTACCCCCGGAAAATCAATATCCGGTAGATTTGAGGCGGAGTGCCAGCCGGGTGGATGGCCTTGGATGGGAATGAGTGAGGGAATGACTGCGCGGAGGAGGAGTGGCCCGGAATCTGATCGTGGATGTGAGGAGCACGAGGTTGGGGAGGAGGAACACAGATTGAGCATGGATCCTTGCACTTTAAGAGAGAGAGCAAGCTAGCAGAGATCATTTGGGAGTCTCTGGCTCTTGCGGGCAAGCTAGCAGCGGTTCTGGTGGACTTTAGGCAAGCTAGCAGAGACCATTTTTCATTGTTTTTCATTCTTGGCTCAGGGCAAACAAGCAAACACCATTTGCGGAATGCCCGCTTCTCGGCTATGCAACACTGCAAAATGCGGCCCCCAAAAAAGTGTGGTGTAGCAAGGAGCGGAATGGAATGCCCAAAAACCCAAGGGGGAGACTGATTCATCGCGGATGCATACAAAGACACCACGGCCAGATGCGAGAAGGGGATGTGGACTGGGGGACTGACGAATTGGGGGCTCTAGAGATTCCTAAAGGCTCTTTGCTAGACTGTCCAGTCGGATAGAGAGAGAGAGAGAGAGAGAGAGAGAGAGAACCTAAAAAAAACTAGGGAACAGGTGTGAAGAAGCCTTATTGGCTCTGTACCGATAGCACGGGGCAATGACAACAGAACGGGGCATTGACAACAGAACGGGGCATTGACAACAGAACGGGGCATTGACAACAGAACGGGGCAATGACAGCAGAACGGGGCAAAGCCAGCAGAACGGGGCAATGGCAGCAGAACGGGGCATAGCCAGCAGAACGGGGCATTGCCAGGTCTCCGCGGCCGGCGGCCAGCAGAACGGGGCATTGGTTTGGCCAGGGGGGCCGGCGGCCAGCAGGACAGGGCATTGCATATTTTCTCAAAAAAACGTATTTTTATGGTCTCTCGCCTATTTTTTCTCTGATTATATTTTTTTGGATTCACAGAAGTCAATCTATTGTCAATCAGGCCGAACGTTTCTAACTAGGAAAGTCCAAAATACCCCGCAACACGGATTGGGCTGAGAATTTGTACATTTATAGATGCGACCACGCTGATAATCGCCTCGAATTCCGAGTCTGCTACAGAGCCTGAAAATTTGAGATATTAAAGTTTTGGTGTCATTTTTGGGACCCCGGAAAAGGGTTTGTCAGGATATCGAACTTTTTTGTCTGTATTTGTCTAGTTATTTGAAGTAGCCTAACTGATAGAGATTTTTTCTGATTTTTTCTGATTGATTGGTATATTTCGTTAATGCACGAAGGCCTATGCGCTATCCTAAGCTGCTTGAATTAGGCTGTTTTCTACCATTTCCATAGTAAATTCGGAGTCCATACCAAGTATAGTCGATTTTTTCTGTAACCTATCATCAGAGAAAAAATAGGCGAGAGACCATCAAAATACGTTTTTTTTTTTGAGAAAATATGCAATGCCCTGTCCTGCTGGCCGCCGGCCCCCCTGGCCAAACCAATGCCCCGTTCTGCTGGCCGCCGGCCGCGGAGACCTGGCAATGCCCCGTTCTGCTGGCAATGCCCCGTTCTGCTGCCATTGCCCCGTTCTGCTGGCTTTGCCCCGTTCTGCTGTCATTGCCCCGTTCTGTTGCCAATGCCCCGTTCTGTTGTCATTGCCCCGTGCTATCGGTACAGAGCCGATTTATTCGACGCAACTGTCAGCTGAGCTGGCCTTGGGATTGGCTTTGTGCCTGAAAAATTGGAGAGACGGGGCAGGGTAGCAGAGATTCTTGAGGAAAACGGTTACAAGACGACAGGCAGGCTAATAGAAACCATTTGGCGCGGTAAATTCTGTAGGCCAGCTAGCAGGGATCATTTAGGAAATTCCTAAGCCTAGGCGCGAAAAAAATTTGAGCACGTGATGATGCTCATCATCCCGAAAAAATCGGATCAGGTACCCCCGGGAAATCAATATCCGGTAGATTTGAGGCGGAGTGCCAGCCGGGTGGATGGCCTTGGATGGGAATGAGTGAGGGAATGACTGCGAGGAGGAGTGGCCCGGAATCTGATCGTGGATGTGAGGAGCACGAGGTTGGGGAGGAGGAACACAGATTGAGCATGGTTCGTTGCACTTTAAGAGAGAGGGCAAGCTAGCAGAGTCCATTTTTCATTGTTTTTCATTCTTGGCTCAGGGCAAACAAGCAAACACCATTTGCGGAAGCCCCCGATTCTATGCAACACTGCAAAATGCGGCCCCAAAAAAGTGTGGTGTAGCAAGGAGCGGAATGGAATGCCCAAAAAGCGAAGGGGGAGACTGATTCATCGCGGATGCATACAAAGACACCACCGCCAGATGCGAGAAGGGGATGTGGACTGGGGGACTGACGAATTGGGGGCTCTAGAGATTCCTAAAGACTCTTTGCTAGACTGCCCAGTCGGATAGAGAGCGAGAGAGAGAGAGAGAGAGAGAGAGAGAGAGAGAGAGAGAAAGAGAAAGAGAGAGAGAACCTAAAAAAAACTAGGGAACAGGTGTGAAGAAGATTTATTCGACGCAACTGTCAGCTGAGCTGGCCTTGGGATTGGCTTTGTGCCTGAAAAATTGGAGAGACGGGGCAGGGTAGCAGAGATTCTTGAGGAAAACGGTTACAAGACGACAGGCAGGCTAATAGAAACCATTTGGCGCGGTAAATTCTGTAGGCCAGCTAGCAGGGATCATTTAGGAAAATTCTTAGATATACCTGGGAAGCTAGCAGATTTTTTTTTTGGAAATTCTGGTAGAAGTGGAAGGCATGCTAGCAGAGGTCTTTGCGAAATGGACCTACATCCAGGGCTATACTGAAGCTTTTCCATACGGGAGAAGCGCTATTCGGCGAGGGTGGCGCGCGAAATTGGTGGTGTCGGGGTGAAGAATTGGGTCCCCTAAAAATATTTGATTTTGGAAGTGGGTTGAGGTATTTTTGCACTACAAGCTACAAATCTGTGCTTCGTTTCATTCTCGGTACCTTTAAGTAATGATGGAGGGGGGTGTTTTGATAGGATTGATGGGTGACCTAGATAGCTGGCAGCCGGCTGACCCATAAGGATCTCACGCTTTCTCTTTAGCCTTGGCTTGGGCTTAGGCTTAGGCTTAGGCGTCGGCTTTGACGTAGGCTTAACTTGGGCTTACAAAAAATTTTTGGCTTTTTCGTTTCCAATTTTTCGATTTTTGACGGCTTTCCAATTTGTGCTAGAATTCTGTAAAAACCGTACAAAAATTCTAGTGCCATGGCTGCTGTAGTCGCTATATGCTTCTTCCTCACCATTCTCCCCAATTCGCGTAAGCTTTTGGTGGCAGAAATGGGTTAGAGCTGCTCTTCAGAAAGCATCGACCTGAACTCTATCACCGCTTCTGACCCAACAACCACACCGAGCAGTACAATTTCTGGTAACAGCCCCTCATCAGTGTTGCTGGACTTAGACGCTGATCTCGAGAAGATCACCTCATTTTGCATGACAAATGCCGATTACGAGAAGTTGTGGGACTACAATTTAAAGTATGGCCTCGCGAGAATCGTCGCCACGGTGTTGATGCCAGTGGCGGCGCAGAGCATAGGTTTGCACTCCGGAAGTTTCGTTGGAATGAAATTTTTCGCTTCAGGTCGTGAAGAGCTGAGAAGAGCTTTAAAAATGCCGCCTCCGCCACCATGGAAAAGCTCTGCGAATCATATTCCTAGTGCCGACGAGCTCGCCAACGCCACCACAATCGAGGCCTATTTCGAGCTGCGCGAACTGGTCAACATAATGATCTCCTCGGGCCAAGATATGTTGTTCGAGCACCAAGTGCCTCCGGCCATTACATTCCTTGAACTCCGCCTCCCCATCGTTCGCACGATTTTTAAGCGCCAATTTGAGAATATTTTCCGTATGAATCAAGCGATTATTGAGAGAAAATTAATTGATGAAATGTGTCATAATTTCGAGGAAACCTATACCAAAATTCATGACGCGCTTTTGACAATGATGTCGCACCAATGGTCGAATTGCCATCCGAAAAAATTATCCGGAAAACAGCTTTGAAGGCTTTGTCAGAGCTCAAATGCCTCAAAGAATCTCTGCTAGCCTGCCTCTCCCTCCTCCCCCCTCCAATTCCTTAAAGAACCTCTGCTAGCCTGCCCTACCTGATAAACAGTTTCAATTAATCTTACTTACATACAACAAAGCTTTTGTTTCACGTTGTCCGTTCGAAAAACAAGTTTTTTTTCGCTTGTCCGTCCCTTTAAGACTTTTCAACCTCGTGGAACCTGACGATAATCCTTTTATTTTCGGCTTTCTGGTCTGCCAAAACCTGGATTCTCGATTTTTGGGCTAAAATCTGTAATTGCCGGGTGGGGTGGGCGCAAAGTGGTCTTCCGGTGCACGCGCCAGGTAATCCGATCCTTTTTTGATTCTCGGGGCCGTTACGAGAACCAACTACAACTGGCTCAAGGAAATTTGTCTCGAGCCTTCAATGGCCCTTTAGAAGCTATTTTAGTTGCGTAATCGGTTGAGCTTTAGCTGCAGCTTGAACGCTCCTTTAAATGCGTTTAACTCGAAACTCAGCTGCCTCTGAATTTGCTTGCGTAATCTTTTTTTATTGACCCTCGCTTCACGACCCATGTCGGGCGGCCTTTCCCACTCGCATGGCAATCTAGCAGTAACCTTTTGAGGCACGAAATTCCCATTTTTAGCGCCAACCGAACGCTCCTTGCCGAACACGCAATTGTAATGGCCCGGCCGAGTCCAGTAGACAACATTATTTAAGGCGCTCCCCTTGAAGTGGGCCTCCGGGCGGACTCGGTGGCCCAGGATATATATATTTGGGCCCTAAGGTGGTCCACTCCCCCTCCCTTCTTCTTCCGCTCGACCAGCCACTTGATGAAAAAACGGCCGCCCGACTGCTTATGAAGGGACACACACAACACACCTACCGCATAAAGTAGCGCTGCGGAATTTACATTACTTTATCTTTACGTCGAAGCGGAATTTCTCCAATATTCTCTGCTAGTTGGCCTCGAGCTCGAAGCGCTTGGCTCTCCTGAAGGCTCTTTTCCCGGAAAAACACCGAATCCTATGCAAAAAAATTTCGGCATTGGAAATTTCGACATTCTGACATTTCGACATTACGAATTCCGAAATGAGGAATTCCGACCAATTCCGAAGAATTTCGACCATTGATCTCGACATTATGATCAAATCTGCTTAGCTGTCCCATTTTCTGCAATAATCCCTGCTAGCTTGCCAGTTCTGACTTCTGAATTTCATTAAGAAGCCCTGCTAGCCTCGCAAAATTTATACGTTCAGCAGGTTGGATGTGCAGGCTGGGCAAGCTAGCAGGGACGCTTAGACCCTCCCCAGTCAATCGGAATGTTCTCGTATTATAATCCGAATTGTGTGACGAGGGTTGTGGTGGTCGGTGCTACGGGCTGTCCATTACGCATTCACCTCATCTCCCCGTATCGGGGGATAGAGACACCAAATATTCAAGTAGAGAGGGGGGACATGCCTTTTTCATTCGTTATTCGCTGTGGCTTTCCGGCTTATTAGTACGTAGAGTATCGAAGGGGTGGAATGAGCAGAGAATCTTTGCGGAATACTGGCGGTTCCTCATGGAATCTCTGCTAGCCTGCCCCTCCAATTCCTCAGAGAATCCCTGCTAGCCTGTCCCTCTAATTCCTCAAAGAATTTCTGCTAGCTGGCCCCTCCATTTCCTCAAAGAATTTTTGCTAGCTTGCCTCCTAATTCTCTTCACCCAGTTTTAGATGTACGCCCAGAATAGGGCCCATTTTTTGCATTACGCGAGTCTTCCTCCGATTTGTCTGCGCAGTCGTGGAGATGCATGTCCCCCCGCTTTTTGGGCCCCTAATGCGTAATTGACGGCCGCGGGGCCCTCTTTTTGCCCTCCAATTCCTCAACGGTCTCTGCTCGCCTGCCCAGTTTGACTCGAAGACGAGGACAATGCCTCGATTCTCATTCTCATCGCTAGCTGTCTAATCTAGAACCCTGGGGGGGTGAGACACAGGAAATTAATTCCCCGGCGTGACCATGGGGCCCTAGTTGTCATCGGGCCCAGGGCCCATTCCGCCACTTTACCCCCTCCTGGCTGTCATCAACAGGACATTGCCAATTACCTCATCCCCCTGCGCACAAAGGGTTTCGGCAAGCGGGCCTAGCTTTTGTTGTTGTTTCCGAAAGGGTTTCTGCTAGCTTGCCAGCATTTTCAAATGGTGTTTGCTATCTTAACGTTCTGCTAGAACCTGAAAAAGCCGTGTCGCTTTCCCTTTATCCAAAATGGCCTGTGCTAGCTGTCATGATTCCCAAATGGTCTTTGCTAGCTTGCCTGGCTACTAGAACTTAAAAGATTCATGTCGCTCCACCTTCAAAAGCCCCAAATGTCCCGTGCTAGCTGTTATGATTCCCAAACAAACTCTGCTAGCTTGCCCCGTCCGAAGTAGGCTGAGGGTAGGCTGGCAAAGATTCTTTGTAGAGTTCGAAATCATGATGTCTGGATCTGGATTGTGGAAACCTCGTGTCGCTCTCCCTTTAAAATTCCAAGGTGGCTTGTGCTAGCTGTCATGCTTCCTGAAGAAACTCTGCTAGCTTGCCTCGTCAGAGGTAAGGTGAGGACAGGCTAGCAGACCTCCTTTGATGAATTGGAGGGCAGGCTAGCAGAGACTCTTTGAGGAAATGGAGGGCAGGCTAGCAGGGATTCTTTGAGGAATTGGAGCACGCAGGCTAGCAGAGGCAAAGGTGTCATCCCCAGAAATTTGCCCTTCAGGCAATTATCCGGTTAGACCCCCCAATATATCCCTTCGGGGTATTTCCCTCCCTCATTACCACGTATTGGCCGCCGTGTGATCCGCCCCGAAAACCGAAACACAAAGGGCCCCAATTTGATTCCACCCGCCCCCCGGCCAGGCGAATTGCCCCCATTTTGCCGGTTTTTTCGTACGGGCCGAAAATTGAAGATTGGTGATGTGGCTTTAGGGTTTTCCGAGGAAACCCTCCCTTTTTCAAAGCTGTCTTGCTATTTTTGGACTCCGCAAGGGTCTTTGCTAGCTTGCCTGTAAAGAAAATAGTGGGTTTGACGTTTTTTTTTACATTTTAAGGGGCGATTGAAGTCCGTTTTCGGGGGCGTAGACGTCTAGTCGATCCGGCTTTGTCTCCTAAATGATCTCTGCTAGCTTGCTTGCAGCGAAAATCGGAAATTTTACGATTTGCAGCGTTTTAAGGGTCATTGAAGTGAGTTTTTAGCGAAATATCTGGATTTTACGATTCTGGAGCGTTTTAAGGGCCATTGAAGACAGATTTTGGTGGATTTGTGTTACCTACGTCGTTTTCCCAGATTTTGCTTTCCTCAAAAATCACTGCCAGCTTGCCCCGTCCGAAATCCGTTTTGTAAACGTCATGCTCGATTCTAGGCCCCGATCATGAGTTATTTTGGTTGTTGAGAGAGATGAGGGTAGTGATTTCAAAAATCCTGCTCCTTCTCTCTCTCTCTCTCGCTCTGTCTCTCTCTCACTCGCTCTCGAGATATTCGGGGCGCTGATCCTAATGAATAGGCGATGAGGGGGAGAAGTGGTAGAAGTGAGAAGTTCGCGGGGCTGAACCTCGGCCTAAAGTCCGAATCGATCCTTTTTCGGTTTTCCCGAATCTTTAGCTATCAATTTTCATATCGTAACTGGTTTTTTGTCTTCTATGGTCCTTTAAATTGACGTTTTCATGGCTTCCTCCCTCAAGCTTGACTGACCCCTTAAAGCGACTTTTGCAGCATCGGTGGCCTGCCCATCAGTCCCAGGGATCGGGATGCCCCGATGCGATTCGGCGGGATTTGGTCGCTGATAATACTGTCGACGCTCTGCTCGATAGGTAAGCGAGCAGAGGGCTTTTAGGAAAATTGTGCATGCTAGCAGGGATATTTGAGGAAATTTGAGCTCCGGAAACCCGGAAAGCGAAAAATGAAGAGCCGGGCAAGCTAGCAAAGATCTTTAAGAAGCTGATGCCGCCAGGGCAGGCTAGCAGAGCGTCTTGAGGAAATTTGAGCTCTAGCGTCACCTGGACCTGACATGAAGGTCAGGCAGGCTAGCAGAGATTCTTTGATAAAATCCGTTTTTCCTGGACGATCTAGCAAAGATGTTTGGGGAATCAGCTAGAAATTACTCGAATCGCCACTAGGGAAGCTAGCAGGGATTCATGAAGAAATCGACGCTCAAGGCATGCTAGCAAAGACCAATTGCGAAAACCAGCGATTCCCCATTTTCAAGGTTCGGCCACCTTCTGCCTCGAGGGCTCCGATTGCCAAGACACCCACATTTGCGGCATTTGCGAGGGCGCCGCCTGCGTCAGGATCTTCAGGTGTGGACCTTGCCTTCAACGGTCCTTTAAAAAGTTTTAGACCCGCCAAGCATACCGTAAAAGAGATCTCATCACTTGCATTGACTTGTCTACCTCACGACAGCCTCGTACACGCCTATAATCCGGATGGGTGCAGGTGAGGCGAGCTAGCGGGGATTCTTTGAGGAAGCGGCTGAGACTGGCTAACTAGCAGAGAGCGTTATGGCAATGAGAAAAATAAAGGCAGCTAGCAGAGATTCTTGAAAACAGCCTCGCTCGAGGGCAAGCTAGAAAAGGTTCTTACGGAATCAGAAGAAAAGGGCCATCTAGCAGAGACCAGTGTGGAAAATGATCGAGGTTAGCTAGCAGAGATTCATTGAAAAAGCGTTTGAGCCTAAGGGCAGGCTAGCAGAGATGCTTGAGGGCTGAGAAAACGCAGCCAACTAGCAAACATCATTTGAAAAAAGCAATTTCGATAAGCCAAGGCAAGCTAGCAAAAGTTTTTGAGGAATCAGACGATCGAAGATTAGCTAGCAAAAAGCCTTGAGGAACGAAAAGTTCAACGTCAGCAAGCAGGGACTCTTGAGGAGAATCCCGGCAAGCAAGTGAACTAGCAGAGACCATTTGAGAAACAGCCCGTTCGGCCAGGGCAGTCTAGCAGAGACAATTTCTTTCTAGACAACCGTTTACGAAACTTATTTTGCCAGTTTCGAAAAAGCTTAATCAATTACGCAGTGAAAATCGGCGCTCTTGACTTCACCGCTCCTTTAGAAAAACGCTACACGGCGATGTGTATTGCCTGTGCTCGCTGGACTACTGTAACTCCTCGAAAAATTTCCAATTTGCCGGATTTGTCATTTTTGTTATCCTGTTAATCTACTTTGCATAATTTAATTTAACTAATTTAAGCATTAAATAAATGAATTCATTTCCGCAAAACATGAAGGTACGGTACGGAAAAAGTACGGTAAGATACCGTAAGCGCGTCAACGGGGGGAAACTCGTGGAATAACGTAATAACAAAAACAACGCAACAGAGAGAGACCATTTGGGGAAATCGGATTTTAGAAAACTATTTTTGTAATTTTGTATTTACAAAAATACAAAATACAACAGGGCCCGCATCACAATATTGAAAAAGGGTGGAGGTTGGAAAGTTGAGGAAAATTGGGTTTTTGTTAAATCCGGGCCTCGCCGAGGTACTTTTCGAGGAGCTGCTGCTTCTTTGACTCGAGCAGCGATTCTTCGATATCCTATAAAAATTGTATTAAATTTAAATAGCAATTAATAACGTTAATTATATAAAATCTATATTAAGTAAAATACCTTGAGGGTGGGGACCATGACGTGTCGAATCTCGACCTTCTTCCCGTCCTCGCCCACCACCTCGGTGATCTTCACCTGCCACTCGCCGTCGGCGTCCTGAAAATGTAAAATTAAACGAGAATTGATTTATAATAATAGTTTTACAAGCTTAAACAAGCTTTAAAATCCATAAAAATCGAATTTTGAATTTTTAAAGCGCGAAACTATGGATATTAGATAGAAAAATAACTTTAAAACTTAAATCACAATAGCAGAAACATTTAACTAGTTTCAGCAAGCCTAGAACATGACCAAAAACCGAATTTCCAAGTTTTTGTACTCCAAAAGGATTATAAAATAGGAAAAACCTTTTCCTGCGTTTTTAATAAAATAAAACGCATTAAAAACCTCATTTTCTACCTTTTGAATAACCATTAAAATAACCCACATCCTCCACTTTATAAATGTCGTCCTCGACCTCGTCGGCCGAGTCGCTGTCTCGCGCGTCCTTGTCCCATTTCACCTTTGACGCGTCCCATTCCTAAATTAATGTTTTAAACATGGAATTTCCAGTTTTTAAAGTACCTCCTTGGCCTTGGCGATGGCTCGGGCTTCTTCCTCGGCTTCTAGCGGCTCCAGGATCCCGTCATCATCATCCAAATACCCGTAATAACCGGCGTCGACGTAGCGCATCAGATCCGCGCGGGTTTTCCGGATTTTCTGAATTAAATGGTGAATCTTTGAAGCTAAATAGATACCTCAATCTCGGTGTCCTTCTCGAACAGCTCGCGGACGCCGGGCAGGTCGCGGGCGGCGCCGTAGTACTTGTAACTTCGATCGCCGCCGACCGCCCGGCCCTCCTTGTCCAGCTCTCGACCCATTTTTCTAAAATAGGCAAATTAAGCGTATTTTTAAAGCCGCAAACTAGCAGGGATTCTTTGGGAATTAAAAATCTAACGAATTAACCTAAAAAAGCGATTTTTGAGAGGCAATCTGGCAAAGATCTTTTGGGAAGCTGTTTTCAAAGGGCAACCTAGCAGAGATCTTTTCAATTTTTCTTTTCAAGATTAAAGAACTAACGGATTAAACTAAATCACTAGTTTTGGCGGGCAATCTAGCAGGGATTCTTTAGGAACAAAAAAAACATGGGCCCATATGCCCATTTTTGTAGTGGCAACCTAGCATAGATTCTTTAGGAAAATCTCCTCAAAATCTCACCGAAAATCGGAGCCTCCTAATTCCTTGATGCGCTGCTCCCATTGGTTCTTCACCCTCACGAGCTTGTTGATCTCGTCGTTGAGGTCGCGGATCTTGAACTCACCCAACCCGGGGTTCTGGATCGTCTGGATCTTCTTCGCGACGTCTTTTGCAATCTAAAAAACGAAAAAATTTGAGCCTTTTAAAGCTTCCCCACCTCCATCCGGAAACGAATCGCGTCTTCCAGCCGCTTGCACTCGCGCGTGTCATTTGGGCGCTTCGCGATGGGGCCTAAATTTGGTTATAGCAAATTTTTCGTGTAATACTTACCTCTCTCCTCCTCCTCCTTCATTCTGCGCCACCGGGCGAGCGCCGTCATCGCCTTCTCCGCGTTACGGGCCTAGAAAAATGGGGTTTCGGTTTTAAATCATATTTCTTACCATTTTGTCGGTTCCTTGATCTGTCGGTTAGAAGCTGAAGACGATGGGTTGAGCCTTGGTAGTGACTAAAATGAGAATATAAGTATCTAAAGAAAATTGAAAATAGAAACTTTCAGAATAAAAATTACAAACTGAAAATTCGCTTTTTGAGTGCAGAAATGAAGCTTTTTAAGATTCTAAGCTTCGCCAGATAGCAATTCCGAAGCGCTAAAAATAGATTTCATATCGAAAAGTATTAGATTTAATCGAAAAACGGGGATTTTTTGAAGTATTCCTCTTTTGCCGAATCTTTTTCGAATTGGACTGGACTACACAACGCTCCAATGGCCACTCGCCCTTTGCGCCTCCGCGACAAAAGGATGATGAGAATTTGAAGAATTGCCGGCCGAAATGGATCGCGCTTTTTTGTAAAGTTCTTTATTAAAATTTAAAGTTTTAGTATGATTTTTTTGTGGATAATTAGATGCGCTACTAGCTTCTCCTTGCTTTGTCTTTTGCTTTGCCTTGCTCCTTAAACTCCTGGCGCTTGATTTGGGCCTCAAAAACTTGGCACAATTTTTCCAACGTTTTTGTTGTCGTTTTTCGATATTTCTGATCAAAATTTAGCTTCTAGCCTCCGAATTAGCTAGCAGAGACGTTCAGGAGTTTCACTCTTTAGAAAATAAGGTCCTTTCTCTATTCTAAAGTTATGGTTTTCTTGTGTTTTTATCCAGTTCTTATCAAATTCAGCATTTTGTGTTTAGTTTTCTCGTTTTCTCGGGCTCGAAAGCGTTGCTCTTCGAAAATTCAGCCTTTTCATTGTCCGGAATTTTGGTTTCTCTAGCTGTCCATCAATTTTCTCAATTTTGTGGTCATTTTCTGATTAATTTTCTCGTTTTCTTGCGCTTGCCTTCAATAGTCTTCCGATTACATCGTACCCTTTACAGAATGGCCGACCAACAAGCGAACCGTTCGGCGGCCCCAGCCCCCTCTGGAGGCCCCGCGGCCGCCGCCGCCGGTCAGCAACCCGCCGCCGAGAAGATGGAGACCGACCAGGAGGAGCAGCTCGACGAGGAGATCCTCAAGATGGCCCCCGAGGACCTGAAGAGCCGCTCGCATCTGCTGGAGAGCGAGATTCGCATCATGCGCTCTGATGTGAGTAGAATCCTCGTTTATTTTTATTTCATTTCCTTTATAGGTGCAACGCATCAGCCACTCGGTGCAGACACTGAAGGACCGCATCAAGGAGAACAACGAGCGGATCAAGGTAATTTTTAGACGGATGAATTTATGATTTTTTAGGTGAACAAAACGCTGCCGTACCTCGTGTCGAACGTCATCGAACTGCTCGAGCTCGAGGAGAATGTGGAGGAAGAGGGCGCCAACGTCGATTTGGACGCTCATAAGGTTAAAAAATCATGAATTTTTAAAATCTCGTTTTTAGACAAAATGCGCCGTCATCAAGACTTCCACTCGCGCCACCTACTTCTTGCCGGTCGTCGGCCTCGTCGACCCCAGCGAGCTGAAGCCGGGCGACCTCGTCGGTGTCAATAAGGTACGGAAAAAGGCTACATTCTTTTTCATGTCTTTTTTCAGGATTCCTACCTCGTGCTCGAGAAGCTGCCCGCCGAGTACGACTCCCGTGTCAAGGCGATGGAGGTGGACGAGCGGCCGCAGGAGCAGTACTCCGATATCGGAGGCTGTGACAAGCAAATTCAGGTATTTTCGGAGCTGATTTTGAAATAATGTTTTTTAGGAGCTGATCGAGGCCGTCGTGCTGCCAATGACGCACAAGGACCGCTTCATCAACCTCGGCATCCACCCACCAAAGGGCGTTCTGCTCTACGGGCCTCCCGGTATAAATTTGGGAGATTTCTAACGTTTTTTAAAGTTTTTAACGTGGAAATTAGGTTTTTGAAGATTTGAAGATTTGCGGAGCCTTCAAAATAGATTTTGTCCATTTTGATTATTTTAAGTAGGATTGAAGGCGTCTCTGTGCGCCCAAACTAGTTTTTTCATTTATGAGTTATTTAGAACGTGAGAAATGTAATTTTCAGTTTTAAACTTCAAATTTTTGAATTCTGGGATCTTTAAGCGTTTTTCGCGGGTTTTGCGATGCCTTATTGTAATTTGAAGTAGATGTAGTGCGAAAATCTTATTTTTTTTTGCATTGAAGAGTTTTTAGAACGTAACATAAAATATTTTGCAGTTTTCAAATAATTTCCCCTCGTTTACAGGCACCGGCAAGACGATGATGGCCCGTGCCGTCGCCGCGCAGACCAAGTCGACCTTCCTGAAGCTGGCCGGCCCGCAGCTCGTCCAGATGTTCATCGGTGACGGCGCGAAATTGGTATACTTTTGTTTTTCAAGGTTTATATTGTTTTTGTAGGTCCGTGACGCGTTCGCGCTCGCCAAGGAGAAGGCGCCGGCCATCATCTTCATCGACGAGCTCGACGCCATTGGCACGAAGCGTTTCGACTCGGAGAAGGCCGGTGACAGGGAGGTGCAGAGGACCATGTTGGAGCTGCTCAATCAACTCGACGGCTTCCAGCCCAATGATGACATCAAGGTATTGGGGGGAGCAAGGTTTTGTACCGTAATCGGATCGAAACTTCACTACGTAACCGGTTTTTTGAAATGTACTTCTTATGGCACCGTTTTCTAGCGTAATTGGTTAGATTTTTGGATTTTAAATTCATTTTCCTTTCGTAACGGTTTCTTTTATAGTTCGTGCTCGCTTTTGACGCCTTTTTCCTAGCGCAAAAGTATAGTTTTTCGATTTCAAAATTTTTTTTAGTCGCCTCTGGGATCGCTAAAATTGTTTTCTGCGTCAATTTAGAGCGTAATGGGCTCGGGTTTTTTTGAATCTAGATATGTTTATCTTTATTTCAATAGTTTTTCAGTTTTAAAAACGGTTTCCCTCGCGATTTTGTTGCGCAATCAGATCGAAAACACGTTTTTCGTTGCGTAATCGGTTCAAATTCGTTTAGCGGGGTTGGAAATTTTTCTTGGAACGAATTTTTAACCCGTTTTTTTCAGGTGATCGCGGCCACAAATCGTATCGACGTGCTCGACCCGGCCCTCCTGCGTTCCGGCCGTTTGGACAGGTATTTCCGGCATTCCCTCTAGTTAGCCCGTTTTTTTTCAGAAAAATCGAGCTCCCGCACCCGAACGAGGAAGCCCGTGCCCGAATTATGCAGATCCACTCGCGCAAGATGAATGTCCAGTGAGTGCCCCCGGATTAGTTCCCCACTCATTGCTTCTGTTTAGCAAAGACGTCAACTTCGAGGAGCTCGCCCGCTGCACCGAGGACTTCAACGGGGCCCAGTGCAAGGCCGTCTGCGTCGAATCGGTGAGCGCTTGGTGTTTTTGTGATTAGATGGCGTCATCGGTTCCGCGGGGTGTTACGTAATTAGGTGTCGTAAGCGGTTAGTTGGTTGCGGGTTGTTTTGAGTAATTTATGTCCTTTTTACGCACTATCGTGTGGGCCCGCGCTAGAATAATTAGCGTAATCGGTTCTCGGGCTTTCAAGGGCCTGGTAAGGTGCTTTTAGTGTTTTAAATGGGTAGTGGTAGCAGAAAAATTAGAAGAAAAAGCTAGCGTAATCGGTTTTCAGCGTTTTTTAGTTTTAAATCAACTGTAAGGACGTTTTTAGCGATTTTCGGGTTTTCCAGCACGAAAATTAGAAGATGAGTCGTTTGCGTAATAGGTTCTGTGTTTTTTTTTGTTTCAAGAGGTTTGCAGAACCTTTTTGGTGAATTTTATGATTAGAACGAAATTTTTTAATGTAGAAACTTTGATATGACATTTTTATCTCTTTTCTTTGCAGGGTATGATCGCGTTGCGCCGAGAGGCGCTCGAGATCCTCCACGAAGACTTCATGGACGCCATCCTCGAGGTGCAGGCCAAGAAGAAGTCGTCGCTCAACTACTACGCCTAAGCCTCGGACATCCCCACCACCAAGTATTTCTATATTTACACACATACCCTGGTGTCCCCCGTTTTGGCATTTTTCGCGTGGTGGTTTTGCAAAGATATGGGTCCCACCGCTCGTTTTCTGGGTTTTTAAAGGGATCGGGAATCTTCTTTAAGCCCCTCCCAAATTCTCTCTGCTGCTTGTCGTGATTTGTCTCCCACTCCGGCCCCTCTAAAAATACATAAAATTTTCCCAATCCCCTCTAAAAATACATAAATTTCCCTTTTATCTGGTCTCCACATAACGCGCCCCTCCCTCCCCATCCTCCCATTGGTGCGTTTATGTGTCTTTTATCCCCCACTTCCCGCCCCCTTTAAAAATGTTCGTTTTGAAAGTACCCGGAAATTGTGTGTGTGCTCTTTTGTGTGAATTACTTTCATTTTATTGCCCTCGTCGTCATCTCTCTCTCTCGGCTCGGCTCGCTCGACTCCTCTCTCTCTCTCTCGACTGCGATAAATATTTATTATACAAAATCGTGGTGTTTTTTCGATTTCCACTCGAGTACGAAACGATACAGTAAACAGATTGTGATGTTTTTAATTCATTGCGTGTTGAAAATCAGAATTTTAGAGCTTAATCGATTACGCTATGATGTTGTGTTCTCGATTTTCACGGTCTAATCGATTACGCGAGCAATTTAGCTGCTTTTTGTAGCGTAATCGATTACGACGTGTAATTTAGCAAGTTCTTCTAATCGATCCCGGATAGTATTTTTAGAGCGTAATCGAGTATATAATGCATTTTTTGGGCTTTAGACAGCGAAAAAAAGCTCATTTTTGCAAGGCACTTTACAGTTTTAAATGCGATATTTAATTTTCCAATTTAAAATCGAGTTTAATTTGTTAAACTTGGTCGCCGGCCGGCTCCCTGCCTGCCAACAGTCCTTGGCCCATATGCTGCGTTTCGATAATGGTGGCGCGGCGGGACATTTTCTTCTTGACGCAGGATTGGGCTGAAAATGGGGAGGGTTGAGGCAGGCTAGCAGGGATTTTCGAGGAATTGCAAGGCAGGCTAACAGAGAAAATTTGAGAAAGATAGGATAGGATAGCAATGTTTCTTTGCGGAATTCTATTTTTTTCTATTCGAGTTTTGAAGCTGGCTTACCAATAAATTGTATCATTTCAGCCCTCAGCAGCGGCTGGCAAGAGGCGTAAATCGGCAGCCGCAACGAGCAGGCCACGATCGGCAGTATGGAGATGGCGTCGACGGAGAGGATGTAGAAGGGCATGAAGCTGGAATCGGCGGATTACGGAGAGGTTTGTGGTTCTTCTTTTCTTTGTCTCCCTCGCTCTCTCGTTCCATCTCTCTCTCTCTCACTCTTTCGCTTACGTAGGTGTCCACAGTGATGCCGGGTCGAACATCTCCCATACCGTAATCACCATGCTCAGCAGGTTGCTCATCAGATGCGTCAGTACGATGATTGACAGCGTACGCGTCGCGGCGCGAATTCGAGCCTAAAATTCCGCAAATTTCCTTTGCTAGCATACCCCAAATTTTTTGGTTTTTCAAGGAATTCTGCTGGCCTGCCCGTGGCTTAAAATTCCTCAAAGAATATCTGCTAGCCTGCCCCTCGAATGCCTCAAAGAATCTCTGCTAGCCTGCCCCTCCAATTCCGCAAAGAATTTCTGCTAGTCTGCCCGGAATATTGGCCAGGGCAGCCGAGCAGAGATCATTGAAGAATGGGGCTCAATTTGCATCCCTTCTTTTGTCGAACATTCTGCTTATCCCCCATCACAGCTCCGTTCGCTCCGGTGGCGACTGCCTGAAAATCGTATTTTTTTTGAATGGAATTAACGTTTATTTAATATTTCTAGACGTCTGCCGACCTGCCTGAGCCGCACCTCCACCCCGCAGAGCAGCAGATTGAGCATGAAGAGCACGAGGAACGGAAAGACGATGGTGAAGATGTTCCGGAACCAGAGGCGCCAGTACTGGAAGGTGATTTTTGAGAACTTTCGCGTTTTGGCGGGACAGTTTTTTAAATTGCTAGGCTTTTTAAAGGGATGCCGACATCTAGGAATTGGCCAAAAAATTGTTTTTTAATATTTATGAGATTTACGCGATTTTAAAGGGATAGCAGCGCCATGTAGAAAATATGCGTAAAACTCCGAAATAGTTATTTTATTTTATGGGTACTGTAATTTCTACCTCATACAAATGGGCATGGACAATTTTGCCCGGCATCAGCCCGAACTCGTTGAAATGGCCGAAGCACGTCTCGTTGTAGGTGATCTGGAAAGTGGGGGTAAACCTAAGCCTAAGCTCAAGCCTAAGCTTAAGCTAAGCTAAGCCTACGCCCAAGCCTACCTGAATCTCGAGAGGTATCGTACTCTTCGGAAAAACGCCGCACATCACGGCTACCGTAGCCAGTAGACAGCG
The DNA here is from genome assembly GCA_958295435.1 of Mesorhabditis spiculigera. NCBI lineage: Eukaryota > Metazoa > Nematoda > Chromadorea > Rhabditida > Rhabditidae > Mesorhabditis > Mesorhabditis spiculigera. The sequence goes on along the minus strand of CATQJA010001747.1, from coordinate 95,414 downwards.
ATTTCTTTGTAATAGTTGAACGGCTCGTGTGTTGAGCGTTATGCAGAATCTGCAACAGGGGCAGGCTAGCAGAGAACTTTGAGGAAAGGTGAAATTCTAGCATTTTCACAGCGTAGTCGATTTTATAGGTTAACGTAATTGATTTTCAATCGGTAAATTTTGGAATTTAAATGGGCAGGCTAGCAGAGACCTTGAGGGAAATGGGCAAGCTAGCAGGTATCTTTGCGAAAATCTGAATTAGGTTAGTTTCATGGCGTAATCGGTTCTTTTAAGACTTCTTGGGCGCCAGAGGGACATCGTAGGTCTCTGCTAGCCTACCAGACGATCTACAATTTTCTCAAGGATCTCTGCTAGCCTACCCGGTGGATACTGTAATTTTGGGTAAGATTTTTCTGTTTTTATCAATATACTTTTCATTTTTCTAGCTTCTACGCACCAAAGAAGAGACCGTCAGATGACCTCGTCCTCCCCTCCCTCCTCAAGGCTCTCTGCTAGCCTGCCCCCGACTCTGGGCCCTTCAGAAGTGCCGCTGATGGGCTTGAGGCAAATAGTGTGAGTTTGCTTGCGGGAATCATGGTTTCGGGGGTATATTTGCCAGCGCCTTTAAAATGGTGGATTTTTCAAATTGGGGTTTTTCGGTACGTTTTTCCGTAGGTTACGGGATATTACACTTTCTGATGCCTTTAAAATTGAGAAAACCTGGGATATCTAGTTTTTCGTAAATTTCCATACCGTTCCACTGCCGCAAAAACGATCAAATAGACGCTAGCGGTTTGGGCGATATGCGAGATTGTCAGCATCGGGATCATGTAGCTCATCCTAGAAAATGGACATCCTTTTAGCATATTCAAGTTTTCACTATTTTTCGCGGCTTTGTAAATGCTGAAATTTTGAAGAATTCCGCGTCAATTTTTGAGTATTTTCACTGCCATTTTCCCCGGGCTTACCACATTTTCCGGAGCGCGTAGCTGCCCGTCCAATTCGTCAGCACCCTCACCGCCATTAGTGCACAGTAGGAGATCGAGAGAAAAACGTCGAAAAAGGCGAGCAGCAGCATGTAGAGGTTATAGGAGTTTCTGCAATTTTTAGTAGTTGGAGGGGTTTAAAGGGGGTGACTATCTCTCTCTCTCTCTCTCTCTCTCTTTCTCTCTCTCTCTCGCTCTCTTTCTCTTATTTTTACAATCTTATTTTTACATGCAGGATTCAGCGCCATTTTTTTATTGTTTTTAAAGAGAGCGTGACGCCAAATTCTAACAATTTTCCAGTCGTTTTAAAGGCACTGGGACAGTAAGAGTTCTGCCAATTCCTTACCGATGCTGTCGATTCGTGACGAATAAGAAGAACAGAAACGTATTTGTCACTATCGATACGGTAGCCACCGACCCGCCGGCGATTACCGCCATGTAGAAACGCTCGTAGAGAAAGTCTCTAAAATGACGAATTTTAAAGGCACATTGAAGTCTAGGGTCTTATGGGTTTTTCTAGATTGACCATTTTCCTTCAAAGACCAATCAAGCATGCTTTTTTTGCTTTGAAAGGACCATTGAAGGCAGGATCGGGCGCTTTCAAGGGCTACGGAAGTCTGTTCCTATGGATTTTCCCATATTTTTAGGGTTTTAAATAGTAATTGAAGTAGCTTTGAATTTGATTAGGAGATTGATTAAATTAGATTTTTTTGATTTTAGAATTTGGGGTTTTTAAAGGGCCATTGAAGTCTTAAGATCATATGGATTTTCCTAGATTTTTGGCATGTTTTAAAGGGGCAGAGAAGTCAAGTCTCCGGGCTTTAGGGCCGTTTTGAAGCCTGGGGAAAATGGGGATTTTTGTAGATTTGTATTTTAAGCCTTTTTAAACGCTTTCAAGGGCCAGACAAGCCAAAATTTACCATTTTAAAGGACTAGTGAAGTCAACTTTCGTTTTACTTACTCGTCAACAGCATCGCAAGATGCTGGAACGTCTGATTGACTTGTATGAAGTGCTTCTGTGCCATTATGGACTCCCGGTTCGAACAGATACACTCCTTCCTCCATTTCTGGGTTACTGTACCGGGTTTTGTAGTTTGTAGTTTAATACGATGGGCTGTAGTTTGTCTAAAAACGTCAAAATCGATTATGACATTTAAATACGAGTAGGTAACTAGCAGAGATGATTGAAGAAAGACAGGGCCATTTAGCAGAGATCCTTTTAGGACTTGGAGGGGCAGGCGAGCAGCGATTCTTTGAGGAAATTTGGGAAGGCTAGCAGAGATTATTTTAGGACTTGGAGGGGCAGGCTAGCAGAGATTCTCTAAGAAAAGCCGAGTCATCGGTTTTCTGGGATTTCGAGATGATTTCTGGATGCCTCGTGGTGTGCCTAGTTGTTATCGGGCTGCCACTAATTCAGAAGAGAAGCCGAATCAAAATGGCCCGTCCTGTGAAAAGCCTCTAGAATGTGGAGGTTTGTTGCGGAAGACGTGGGGGGCTACTAAAAGGAGGAGGTGCCAAATTGAGGTCGCCGGCGTCCTCTTGGCTTTCCGGAGGAGCTTGACACCAAATTAACGAGACCGAGACGTGAATTTGCCCTGGGGGCACGCTTACTTCTGGAGCGTCTCGGAAAACGGGGAATCGAATTTTGGGAGGCTAGCAGAGACCATTTATGGAATTCGAGATAAAGTTAAACCAGCCGTGATCTTTTAGGCGACGGTAATGACTAGGACAGCCTAGCAGAGATCATTTGCGAGAGCCTAGGGTTTTGTGGTAATGGTAAGCTAGCAGAGGTTCTTTATGAATGGCAGTGAGCAGATACCGTAATGGAAGAAGCTCTAGCCTTTGCTATCCCCGTGTTTTAGGAATTTTTTGCCGAATTTCCGGGGCTCAGCTGAGCGTTTAGAATTCGATTAACGCCCGGACAATAGTAGCCTGCGCGATACGGTAGCTGGGAGTTAATTTGATAAGTTCTATTTATCGGGTTTGCCGGTTCTTTAGGATTTCCGGGGGGGGGGGGGGAAAGTATTTCCGGGGGGGGAAACCAAATTTTTTCGGCCCAAGCTTAAATTTTTTTTCTAAATAGCGCATGCGTTTCTAATCGGTTTTTAACTATTCCTGGGCATAAAAACTACCCACATTTTAATTAAAAATTTAATTTTAGGTCGAAAAATCCTATAGAACCTTTAGGATTACCGGGGGGGGGGAAAGACCCAAAATGACCAATTTTCGACTTTTTCAAACATTTTTCTAACTTTTTTAAAAGGTTTTTCTACTTTAAATATTGTTAAAATTTACTAAAAACAATGTGAAAACACTTTATATTTGATTACTAGGTCAACCGGGAAAACCAGGAAAAATTTGGTTTCCCCCCCCCCCGGAAATACTTTCCCCCCCCCGGAAATCCTAAAGAACCGGTTTGCCCCGCCCGTACACAGCGGAAGACTGCAAAAAATGGAGAACTAGAATTTTCGGGACTAGAGGCAGGCTAGCAGAGATTTTTTGAGGAATTGGAGAGGCAGGCTAGCAAAGATTCTTTGCGGAATTGGAGGGGCAGGCTAGCAGAGATTCTTTGAGGAATTGGAGGGGCAGGCTAGCAGAGATTCATTGAGGAATTGGAGGGGCAGGCTAGCAGAGCTTCTTTGAGAATTTGGAGGGCACACTAGCAGAGATTCTTTAAGGACTTGGATGGGCAGGCTAGCAGAGAATTTTTGAAGAATTGGAGGGCAGATTAGCGGAGATCTTTTGAGAAATTGGAGGGGCAGGCTAGCAGGGCTTTTTTGAAAATTTGCAAGCTGCTGCTCCGGAACTAAAGCCTCAGCATAAGGAAGCATCCGCTTTCAGCGGCTTCTTCCTAGTAAGTTCAGAGGAATTAGGCCACCTGACAGAGACAAAAAAAAGCCGGAGACCACTCGAAAACAACGTGTGCGCCGTCTGCCAAAGACACTGCTAAGTAACCCATTGATTCTGCAGCCGTAGGGGTGGCTTTTGAAGTTTTGTAGCGCGGGGCAAGCTAGCAGGGATTTTGCAGGAAATTGGCGGGACCTAGGCGGGCTAGCAGAGGTCTTTTGGGAAGGGTCATAAAGCCGAAGCTTAGGTGAGCTAGCAGAGATTTTTGAGGACCGACTGATAGTTCTTTGGACGCCATAAATTATCTGGGCCGGCTAGCAGGGATTCTTTGCGGAATCCGAGAATGAAGCGGCCGGGCTAGCTAGCAGAATTCCTTGAGGAAAGCTTCCGATTTTGGAAGGTTTCGAGCCTGACTGAAGTCGGGATAGGCAGGCAGAGATTCTTCGAGAGCAGGCTAGCAGAGATTCTTTGAGGAAAACTCAAACATTTGCAACTCGGAGGATCAAATTTTGAGGCCCAGAGCACGGCCGGATGTGTCTGTCTGCTAGCTGATGGTGGATGGAAGAGTCAGAGCATCGAGTCACTCTTTCTCTCTCTCTCTCTCTCTCCCCTCCCTCCCCCTCTTCTAAAGGGATTGGATGTGTATTAATTGACTATTCAGAGGGGGAGGAAGAGCCTCCAGTCACTCAGCGCCGCCCTTCTTTTCGCTCTTTTGTGAATACCCACCCCAACCACCATCATCACGAATTGCCTAGAGAGTACATGCTCCGCTTCTGGTGAATCGGATGGACATGGGGGTATCGACATTCTGGACCTTGGCGGGAATTCTGAGGCGATAAAACAAAAAAAATCGAGGGCAAGCGAGTAGAGATTCTTGAGGAATTCTTCATTTTGGTCGGGTTAGGCAGACCATCAATTTTAGATTTTGCATCTTTGAGCGAATTTAAGTTAAAGAATCAGTAAAACACGAAAACCAGAGGGTAGGTTAGCAGGGATTTTTGAGGAATTATTAATTTTGGTTGGGTTAGGCTGGACGAAAAATTTTAGAAAGTTTTTGGGTGAAGGCATCGATACCCCTGCGAAATATATGGTAGGCTAGCAGAGATACTTGAGGAATTCATAATTTTGGTCGGGTTAGGCTAAGCGAAAATTTTTAGATTTTGTCCTTTTAAGGGACATTTGCATTAAGGAATCGATAAAACACGAAAACCAGGGGGTAGGCTAGCAGAGGTTCTTTAGGAAGTCAGAAATTCGACATCCTGGAGGCTAGCAGAGATCATTGGGGACAGCGGGAAGTACAGGGCAAGCTAGCAGAGATCCTTTGGGAAGCCTTGGCGTTCAGGCAAGCTGGCAGTGGCCCTTTTAAAAACGCCAGCAAGGCAAAGAGGAAGGCCTACTAGCAAAGGTTCATGTGGGAGGCTAGCACAGTTTTTTGCGGAATTCGAGACTAAAGGCAAGCTAGCAGAGATCCTTTGCCCTCCAAAGACCACCACACTTCCAAAGGACACTCGCGGACGATTCCAGGAATTTTTTTAACCGCGCGAAAAGTCAGGATTTCCGTTTTTGAGAAACACTAACCGAATTTCCGGGATTTCCAGTAGGTGGGGGAGGGAGATCGCGAAATTCGAGTGGTCTCCTCGGCGGTGAACCCCTTTTTCGGGTCGTGAAACGACCGCTTCGGCCGGCCCGAAGATGGCCCCGTATCCGGATGGGGGCATTTCGGATATTAAAGGAGGACTGGGGAAGAAATCAGAAGCCACGAATTCACGTTAAAGGGGTGGTGAACTGACGGCTTTCGCTGGGAATTTACAATTTTCCCCAATGACCTTTGCCCGCTAGCCCTAATTTTGTGGAAAATTGCTTAAGGGGCATCGGAAAGGTTGCGCAAAGAATCTCTGCTGACCTGCCATACGATAAAACGGAAACTACAAACTCTAATTCTTGAAAAGTGCTTCTTCTAGCTTCTTTAGCTGAGTGCTTCCCCTCCTTCTCAAAGACGGTCAGATAAAAAACCAATTTAAGGAAAAAGGGGCCGGGGGCTTCAGAGAGAGAGAGAGAGAGAGTGAGGGAGGGTGAGCGAGAGAGCGAGAGAGTGAGAGAGAGAGACCCGCTGCGTAAAAACGGGAAGTGATTTCTAGAGGAGATACCGTTCCATAGACGAAGTAATCCGCAAGTTGGAACCCTAGGAAACCTCAGAAATTTTCGAGGGTAAATTTGTTCCGCCCGGCTCCTCATGTCGACATGTGTTACGAATGAGCAATTTATGGGGATTTTTGAGGGGCTAAAGGGTTGAGGAGTTTTGACATTTTGCGAGAGAGAGAGAGAGAGAGAGAGAGAGAGAGAGAGAGAGAGAGCTGCAAATTTGTTTCCCTAGCGATCGCTGCTAGCCTGCCATCAAATTCGTGAATTTTCAAGCAAGTCTAATACTTCGGAAAAATTCCCCAATTCCACAAATAACCTCTGCTAGCCTCTCCTAAAAATCCTCATTTTTAAGGGGGTGGGACTTGAGAAAAATTCCCCAATGTCATAAATAACCCGCTGCTAGCCTGCCTTAAAATTGACTAACTTTTAGGGTCCATAAGTCAAGAGAAATTCCCCAAATCTCTCTGCTAGCCTGCCCCCGGAAGTACACCCTAGAAAGTGGCTTATCCCCCTCCTGGCCATTCTTCAAAAACCCACTAAGCCCCGGGAATCATTGTCAAAGCGCCGAAAACACGGCCCCCACCCCCTCCTGCCGACGGCCAGTGTCATCAATTTTCTGGTTCCAGTTTTGGGCTTCTTCTTTCCTGGGCGGGCCAACTAGATCCCCCAGGGGTCCCCCCTTCTGTTCTCGAGTCAAACAACCCTCGGCTGCACCGAGACCGAAAAAAGACCGTCGCGTCACTTTGGCTTGCCGGGGCCTTTAAACGGCTCTATAAATTTCGCAAAAGCATAAGCTAGCCGAGATTCTGGAGGAAAATTACTAGGGTGCTAGCAGAGATCCTTGGGGAATTCGATCGGGTCAGGCTACCAGAGTTTTTTGTGGAAACGCAGGCCCAGGCCAGCTAGCAGAGATCCTTGGGCAATTCGATTGGGGCAGGCGAGCAGAGATTTTTGTTGAATTGGGGTGATAAGCGAGCCGGGATCTTTGGGAAACTTGATTTCAAGGCAAGCTAGCAGAGGATCTAGTGGAATTTATGGCAGAAGACAAGCCGAGATTTTTAAGGAACGTGGTTCTAGTAGATTTTAGGCTGGCAGACTGACCGAGATCCTTCAGGAAGCTTGAATCTTGAAAAGAAGGAGTTTGCAGAATTACTTTGCGGATGAGCTAGCGGAGATTCTTGAGGAATCTGGAGTATGGAAGGATCGAGAAAGCGCCTAGTTTAGGAAAAAAAGACTGTGGTCAGCCCGGGTGCATCGGGTTCACATTTCTGTTCCGTTCCGCCCAGAATAAAGGACACTTGTTAGGGCTGGGGTTCTGGGATTCTCGGTTCGATTCTTCTAGAAATTGAAGTCTTTTCCGTATCAACGGAAGGGTCTCGGGCAAGCTACCAGTGACGTCTATGGAAAGGGAGACCTAGCATAAGTTAATTAGGAATGAGGCGAGCTAGCAGGGATCATTTAGGAATCGGGCAAGCTAGCAGAGGTTATTTAGGAACTAGGCAAGCGAGCAGTGATTATTTCAGACGGGTTCAATCTAGCAGAGGCCATTTGGGGAACGGGCAAGCTTGCAGAGATCATTTAAGACGATGGCAAGCTAGCAGGCATCATTTATGGATCAGGAGATTCTAGCAGAGAGCATTGAAACCCTAGGCAAGCTAGCAGAGATCATTTATGACGTAGGCAAGCTAGCAGAGACCATTTAGGAAACGGGCAAGCTAGCAAAGACCCTTTGCGTGCGTCACCCAACTCTAATTGTCAAGCCTGATCATCATCCCCCTCTCTAATTGTGGCCCATCCACTGAGATTCGTCGCGGGACCCCCCATCCTCGTCCATCATCCGCTTTTGCCCTCCGGGGCTAATGCGCGGGTCGGGAAGCGAGCCCCGCGCCGCTCTGATCCGCCCTTTCAAAGCCCCCCGAGCCTGAGCCCACACCAAACCCCGAAAAAAGACTCCCTCCACCCGCCAATAATTGGGGGGCATATTGCCGAGGTGGGGGGTATTTGGATGGGCGTTTCTGACGTTTCGATTCCCGGCCCGGAAATGGATAGCATTCGGGAATTGGTTGGAGGTATTCGAGATTTTGGACGCCTTATTTCTGCCTAAGGGGGAGGCGAGCTAGCAGAGGAAATTGAGGAATTGAGGAATATATGCAGAGCTTTGAAGATAATTTTGAAGTATTTTTTGTCCTCTAAAGGGACTGGCAAGGCAACATCGATTAGATTAAAATTACCAGGCAGGCTAGCAGAAGATATTTAGGAAGATACCGATTTTTAAGGTAATTTTGGCGTATTTTTTAGCTCTTTAAAGGGATTACGAAGGCAAAAATCAATTAGATTTGCCGTACGGCTCCCCGGAGGCTAGCAGAAATGTTGAGGAAGATTTACAGAGCTTTTAAGATGATTTTGACGCTTTTAGAGTCCGTTCAAGGGATTATCAAGGCAAAATTCGATGAGATTCGTCGATACCGATTAGATTTATAGAGTTTTGAGGGTTTATTTAGGCAAAAATGAGTTTTTTTCCAACGATTTTTGATGTATTTTAAGTTCTTAAAGGGGTTGTGAAGGCAAAATCCACAGAAATATGTCATTTTGCTACTACTTTGACGGTTTTCAAGGGATTGTAAAGCGCAAGTTTTGGGAGCCGATTACGACACTTTAAGGGGGCTGTCAAGGCAAAATCTACTGGATTATGATGGTTTTCGGTGTCTACTAGTGGTTTTAAAGGGTTTGTGAAGGCACAAAATAGTGCGTTTTGGAGAAATTTCGAGACTTACAGGGCCGACGAAGACAAAACACACTGAATTCTAGCGGTTCTCGATCAGCTGCTGTTTTTTGAGGGCAAATCAGACACCTGTTAAGCCCGGTTTCCGGTTTAATCGGCCCGATCGCTAATCCATCCCACCCTCGCTTTCAATTCCCCTCTCGACGCACTGAATTCTAATTAACACCGACTTCAGAAAAGGTCAGAAAAAGAATAGGGTAATGCATCGAAGGGCAACGAAGGTCGACGGTCGTGATTTAAAGGGGCTTCGCTTATACTTCCGAAAATCTGATTCCCGAAAATCCGTTTCCCGAAAATCCGATTCCCGAAAATAGAATTCCCGAAAAATCTGAATCCCGAAAAATCTGAATCCCGAAAATCTGAATCCCGAAAATCCGGTTCCCGAAAAATCCGAATCCCGAAAAATTCGTTTCCCGAAAATCTGTTTCCCGAAAAATCTGAATATGAAAAAACTGCGGTCTGTGAACTGAAAAAAAACCCTGGTAAAATTCAACGAGGCGGGGGGGGGGGATATTCAGGCGGGGGGCACGCTGCGTCTCAGCGCCCGCCCTGCTCTCTAGGCACCCCCTCTGCCCATAGGCCCACCTTCCCCCGCCGATATCTCCCCCCCCCCCCTCCGCCTATTTGAATTGTACCAAAACCCTTTCTGAAGTTCCTGGGCGACTTCCAAGATGATGAATTCAATAAAGTTAATTTTTAACTTTGTTTTCTTCCGATTTGGCTTTTCAGAGCGCGGTCTTTCGGGGTTTGGATTCTCGGGTCTCGGATTTTTCGGGATTCGGATTTTCGGGAATTGGATTTTCGGGAATCGGATTTTCGGAAAACGGATTTTTCGGGATTCAGATTTTTCGGGAATCGGATTTTCGGGGAATCAGATTTTCGGGATTCAGATTTTTCGGGATTCAGATTTTCGGGAATCAGATTTTCGGGAAACAGATTTTCGGGATTCTCATCGGAAATCGATTTAAAGAGGCAGGTTAGCAGAGATTCCTGAAGAAAGCAGGGACACTCAAATCCCGAAATCCGCTTCCAGTTGACTCCGGGAATGGCCCCCAAAAACGTCCTGAAAAAGCCCATTTGTCATATCGGGAGGGGGCGGGGCTTGGGGGAAGGGACCCCGAGGGGGGCATATTTTAGGATGGAACGGAGATGGAGAGACTTCTGGGGTTGGTTTGAACATAATAGGGTTGGGGAGCAAAATACAAAAAAAATGCACAAAGAATCTTTGCTAGCCTGCCCCCCATTTCCTCAAAAAATCTCGGCGAGCTTGCCCGTCGCTCAATTTCCTAAAAGAATCTCTGCTAGCCTGCCTTCGATTTCCCCAAATAACCTCTGCTAGCCTGCCCTCAAATTCCTCAAAGACTCTCGCTAGCTTGCCCTCCCCTCAAATTCCTCAAGGAATCTCTGCTAGCCTGCCCCGTTGATTGGCTAGGGCAGCCTAGCCGAGATCATTGAGGAACGATGTTCCCGACTGTCGCCACCCCTTTAAACCCCCAATTTGGCCCCCTCTGACTCATCGAGATTCATAACGGGTCGCGAGTCCCATTCCCACCCATGTCAACCGGTATTTTCCATAGCAATCCGGTTGGCTACGGTCTGTGCGTTGGTCTCTCTCTCTCTCTCTCTCTCTCACTCTCTCCAGCCAGGGGAGGATAATCGCCCCTCCATCCCCCCGCCGATCCACCGATGGCATTGTCGAGACCCGACCCGGGCATTGTCTATATTTTCACTAGCGTTTCACTTTTGTACTATTGTAGGGGCAGGCTAGCAGAGGTCATTTGGGGAAGCTAGAGGGCATTGTAGTGGCTCTATGAAGCTATTTCACCCTTCTGTATTTGGGGCAAGCTAGCGGTGATCATTGAGGAAATGATCGTAACCAGTTTCTCTTGACAGGCTAGCAGTGACGCTTTTGGATGCATTTTTGAGGTTTTGAATAATTTTGAGCATGAAAAGGGATACGGCAGGCTAGCAGAGATTTTAGGGGAACCGGGCAAACCAGCAGGGATGTTTTGGGAAATGGCAAGCTAGCAGAGACCCTTTGGGAATCCTTCTAAGATCGTTTCAGGGGTCTTTGAAGGCTGTATTTAACGCGAGGATTACGGTAATTTAGAATTTCAGCTTTCCTACTTTTTCAAATACTGTTTTTAGCTAGCCAGCAGGCTAGCAGAGATTCTTGTGGAACCGGGACTACTGTAGTTTTTGTCGATTCCCAGAATTTTCCACTCGTGTACTGTTGACGGGTCTCGATTCGGGTTTCGAAAGTATTGTAGGGGGTGACAAACCGACAATCCGCGTCGCTCTCTCTCTCGCTCTCTCTCTCTGTCTCTCTCTCTCTGTCTCTCTCTCTCTCTCGCTCTCAATCCCCATTCGAAAAACCCTCTTTTTCGGGCCCATCGATGCGCGACTGCCACCGCCCGAGAATCAGTAGGTATAGTAGCCACCTTGTTTCGACCGGTTTCCGCTCTCGCCCCCCGTGCTACACAATGACAGCTATAGGGTGATGCATACGTTATTGATATGCGAATTATAATGGCTATTTTCAGATTTTAAATATTTTTAGGCCTGAAAATCCATTGGGCAGACTAGCAGAGATTCTTGAGAAATTTGGGCAACTAGCAGGGATTCTTGGGTACCATGGCAACCTAGCGATATTCTTGAGGAGACTCTGTAATGGCTTGAATGGTTTTGAATATCTTTTACTTGAAAGGATTTAGGGCAGGCTAGCAGGGATCATTGAGGAATTAGGGAGGCTAGCAGGGATTATTTAGGAAACGAGGTCGGAGCGACTTGGCAACTAGCAGAGATTCTGAGGGGAAATTGGGAGGCTAGCAGCGATTCCTGGGAAATAGACGCGAGGAATGCTAGCAGGAATCTCTTTCGGAACTCGAAAAATCGATAGGGCAGGCTAGCAGGGATTCCTAGGGAATCAGGCCAACGAGCAGAGATTTTTTGATTTTCGTAATTACTAACTATTGATCCTTGGGAATATTCGTAAACTAGCAGTGATTCTTGCGGAAATCGGGAGCTAGCAAACACTTTTTGAATAGCTAGACCGTCGAGGTAACGAGCAGGGATTCTTGGGGAACTTTAAAAATCCTTAGGCACGCTAGCGCAGACAATTTGCTCCTGCTTTATGCCTTTTTTATGCCATACTTTCCATTGTTGTTTACCCTTTGCCACACCAACTCAACCCCCACTCGACCACCATTTTCAGGCCCCCCCTCCTTCAACTATCGACGCCAATTTTACGCGTGTATTCGACTCTATTATATTTGGGTTTAATACCCTGTATTCGCTACTTCTAAATACTCTAAAATATCTATTCAAGCGAGTCGCTACCTACTAATGAAATGAGCTCGACCCCGAGGACATTTGCGGCTATTTCTTTCGCAATTCGGGTTTTTGTTCTGGTAGGGGCTCGGCAGCCTTCAATGGCCCTTTAAAAGGTGGAAAAACGGATCCGGAACGCCCGGACACGGTTATCTAAAAAAAATTTTTCACTTTGAGTAGTCGACCATGGCTTCCGCTTTGGCTCGGGGCAAATTTTTTAGATTTCCCCGGTTATACGCCCTGGCAGTGGCCCAGGTGGGTGACGAGTGGGTAGCGCAAAAATTATGCAAATTTCGAAATTGCCTGAATTTTTTGCCATTTTCGATCGATTTCCGGTCCGGATCCGGTTTTCTCCACTTTTTCGTGTTTTTACAACTTTTTCTAGCTTCTCGGCATCGTTTCTATGATCTTGGTGTTGACAGCACCTGGCGCATGCTTTTCCCGATATCTTAATGCGACTCCGATCTCGAGGTAACACCCATTTTAAAGGACCATTGAAGGCTGATGGATTCCAGAGAGATTTGCCCCGGCCAGAATAGTATATTCCCGATGAATGCGGAGCGGTGGAGCAATGGACTGCATTTTCAGGGGAGAGGCGAGAAGTTGGTGATTTTGAAGGGGTGGCTAGCACATGTTTTTGGGGAATCGGAGTGCCAAGCTAGCAGAGATTTTTGAGGTTGTTGGGGGCAAACCAGCAGGGATTCTGTGGGGAAACTCCTTAAAGCTGTCTCCTACGCATTTTTGCGACTTGGCAAGGTAAATCGCGGCTAGGCAAACGAGCAGAGATTCTTTGCGGATTTTTTTGGCTTGGCAAACTGGCAGAGACCTTTGAGGAATTTCGGATCCTTAATGTTCTCTGCTACGCGTTTTTTTAGCATCTAGCGGAAGCTAGCAAAGATTCTGGCAAAAATTGTGCTAGGCGAACGAGCAGTGTTTCTTTAAGAACTTTCGCTCTGAAATTGTCTCTGCGATGAATTTTCTACAACTTGAGGGCAATCTAACAGAGATTTTTTGATTTAAAGGCAGTGTGACAGCTAGAGAAGAATTTTACCCTTTAAAGGCACCTATAACCCTCCCCCCCTTTTTCTAGTGTCTACGGTCAAGTGGCTATAATCGTGGTATCACTCATTTTTGCGCTTGCGTCACTCGCATTTTCTTGCGTCCACCTCGGCACTGGGAATTCGCTGATGTACCCGGTAAGCCGAGGCGTTTTAAAGGGAGCGTGACAACTCAAAAACGAGAAAAATGAAGTTTTTTTGTGCTTCTTTTTTAGCAAATGTTCTACGCGGCCGTCGCGGTGATTGCGTTCTTGATAATGGGCGGATTTGAGACGTGGTGAGTCAAAAAATTTGAGGCAAGCTAGCAAAGGAAATTTGCGGATATTTGAGGTTCTCGCAGCTAGCAGAGATCCTTTAGGAGGGCAGGTAGGCTAGCAGAGACAATTTGAGTAGCAAGGCGGCCTAGCAGAGGTAATTTTGAGCACTGGCAAACTAGCAGAAATCTTTTAGGAAATCAGGTAACCTAGCAGAGGCAATTTCGGAATTTTTGTACCTGGCAAGCTAAGCAGAGATTTTTTAAATTTAAGGTACGCCACCGGATTCGACCACATGGCCTTCTTCATCCAGGCTATAGGAAATGGGGTAGGTTTTTGCCCTCAATGGCCCTTTAAAAAGCGTAGAATCGATAGAACTATGTAAAAACTAAAATTTTAGGTATTTTCCGGTTGCGCCGGCTTGCCCGGCTGTCAAATCGAGTTTGTCGTCAAGGGATGGGCGGTGGCGGCGGTAAGAAAAAATCTAAGAATTTTTAGGAAGCGAGAAAATTAGTTTTGGAGCTAAAGTCGTTTAAATTTCAAATATTTTTGGATTTTAATTAAACTAATCAACCAATTGAATTAGTTAGATGATTCAAAAAATTATTAAATTAAAATTTTAGGCATTCTATTTCCTCTCGGCCTTGCTTTACGTAGCTGATATCGGCGTGACGTTTGCCGGGAAAGATCGGTCAGTTTTTATTTGCCAAATTTTTTTAGAAGTACCGTAATATCGCATTTAACGGGTTTTTAACATTTTTTGAATGACATTTTGCTACTTTCTCCTTTGAAGGGGCGCCAGCGACAGCTACCCGGTGACGACGACCAGGGCCAATCACCATATTCACTATTAGCTGCCGAAAACGGTGGATATTCGAGATTTGGACTCCTATTAATGTGCTCACTGGCTTCATCACTTGCCTGTCACACTGCCTTTAAAATGGCTTATGTCGCATTGCCTTTAAAACGGATCAGGCGACCTTTAGAGCCCCCTAAAATAGTCGTCGACCTACCTGTCACTCCACCTTTAAAACGGCTTAGCCACGCAGATAAATTTTTGTCGTTACCATTAAATCCCCTTTTTCAATGCTTTCCCGGTCCCTTTAAATCTGGCTAGCTGTCATTCCACCTTTAAAAATTCCTAACCAGTTTTGTTATTACCATCAAAGCGCTGATCAGCACCTTCCTGGCACGCCCCCTTTAATTCGCCCGCACCCTCTTTTCACAGTGCCTTTAAAATAGCCCTTCCTGTCACGCTCCCTTTAGAGCGACCCGACGCGCCTGTCACCATGCCTTTAAAATAGTCATCACTGTCACGCTCCCTTTAAAATTGTAGCTCCCGCCCGTATCCGGTTGACCTCTACTATGCGCGCCGGTGGCGAACGTCGGTCTAAACGATTACGACATGAAATTCTGGACCCAAAATGTATTGTACAGATGTTGTTTTGCTTTATATTACTTTGATATATGCTTTTGATAAACGTACGCTCTCGGTTTGACGCAACTGCAGCAAATGGTCTCTGCTAGCCTGCCTGAACTGATACTATTGGGAGGCCTGGTGTTGTTTCTAGGATTTTTTTGAAGTGCGGACTTCGGTGATTTTTTGGAATTTTGTCCAAAAATTTCGAAAGATACGGCCGTAGCGAATCATGTCATTCGAAAGAGCATGTCAAAGAGTTCCTAAAAACGTTTACGTCCAAAGTCCTAGAGTCCCTGGTGTAGTTGCTGCGATTCTTTGAAGTTATAACTTTTGGTGATTTTGAGCAAGATGCCTAAGAATTTCTACTAGCCTGCCCTTATTCGCTCCCCTCGAATAACAATTCCCAACATAACAACTTTGCCCGATTTGCTAATTCTAAGTGAGTCGAGGCTCTATTTGTTCGCAGAATTTTCACCGACGTTTTTCAGGCGTTATTTTTCCGAATTTCCCGCTGTCGTTACGGTGGTCGACGATCGGAAGGGGAAGGAATGGCAGAGAGAGAGAGAGAGAGGGAGAGAGCGAGAGACAGAGGAGAGAGAGAGAGAGAGAGAACCGAGTTGCTTGGCAAATAGATAGGTGCCAAATAGCTGGCCACTAGGCGGCAGAAGGGGCCAAATAAACAGAATGGACCTTCCCGAACTCGAGAAATGACCCCTGGAATGTTTAGCAAATGGTCTCTGCTAGTTTGCCTGGGCCTGGCAGGTTTCGAAAAGTCTGGTTCTCTGTCTCGCTCTCTCTTTCTCTCTCTCTCTCTCTCTCTCTCTCTCTCTTTCTCTGTCTCTCGCTCTCTCTCGCTCCCTATCTCTCTCTATCTCGTTCGCTCTGTCTCTCTCTCTCGCTCTTTCCCTCCCTCTATCTCGCTCACTCTCTCACGCTCTCTCTCACTCTCTCTCTCTCACTCGCTCTCTCTCTCTCTCTCTCTGCCACGGAACGTATCCAAATATAGAAATCTCTTTATTATCGTACATCAATCTCCGTAGAACACATAATATCATCGCGTAATCGAATACTTGAGTCATTTTTGGCATTGTTTGTAGCGTGTTGAGGGCAGTGTGGAGTTTGTAGTCGGAACTCCCGAGTTGCATTTTACTTTCTTCCGTACAAATAGTAGGAATACGGGTAGTAGTACGACACCGGCACGTAGGCCACCTGGTTCGTGGAGGCGCCTGAAAAATGTGAATTTTTTTGGGGCAGGTTAGCAGAGATTTTTCAGGAATTATATGGCAGGCTAGCAGTGATTCTTTGAGGAAATGGAGGGGCAGGGTAGCAGAGATTCTTTAGGAATTGGAGGGGCAGGCAAGCAGAGATTCTTGAAAAAATGGAGGGCAGGCTAGCCGAGATTCTTTGGGGAATTGGAAGGCAGGCTAGCAGACATTTTTTGAAGAATTCGGGATGGGGCAGGCTAGCAGAGATTTTTGAGGAAGTCGGGATGGGGCAGGCTAGCAGAGACATTTGAGGAAACGCACCGTTTGATGTCTGTCCCTGTTGCGTGTTGTACTGCGGCTGCTGGCCGTTGTTGCCTGAAAACCAGTTGTTTTAATGGGCCCCTAAACGCGTCGAACTTGAGTCATATTGTCGGGTATTTGTTTGCATTTGCTGGCCGTTTTGGAGTTGGTTAGGTTGTTGTTGTTGTTGGCCGTATTGCTGTTGTTGCCCTTGTTGCTGTTGTTGTTGGTTATCTGCAAGTGGTTAGAGCTGCTCATGCAGATTTCATGCAAATTGGGAACTTTTGGATGTCGTCGTCCCTAAAAACGCAAAAATGGCTGAAAATTTGAATTTTTTCGTCTCTTTTTTAGCATTTCGGTTACGATAACCCTAAAATTGGCTAAAAATCCCGGAGAATCGTTTTTGGGTTTCAAAGCACATTAAAAATGACGATTTTCACGTTTTAAAGGCACAGTGAAGTCAGATTTTGATGCAGTAAGCGATTAAACCCGGGTTTTCCGGTTTAAATGGCCGCTGAAGGCTAATTTTTCTAGAAATTCGAGGTATGGCACTCAAATTATCGCCTTAAAAAGTACTGTAGTATGGCGAGGGCGTCGTCGACTGTCCATTGGAGTAATCGTACTGTTGCTGTTGCTGCTGCTGGCCGTTCGCCATTTGGCTGTCGTCGTACTGGGGGAACTGGGTGCTGCTTCCGTACTGCTGCTGGTTAGCTGCAATTTGGGAACATGCACGTTTTCATGCAGTAATAGATTAGATAACTGAGGATTTTCATGCCGTAATCGATTAGGGAACTTAGGATGATGGCTTAATCGAATAATCTGAATTTTTTGGGGTTTAAAAGGCCATTGAAGCTACTTTTTTATGGCGTAATCGATTAGACAGAGCTGTTTTCATGTCGCAATCGTTTAGACGTAGCCACTTTGATGGTGTACTCGATTAGACCATGTTTTCGCGGGTTTTAGATGACTGCTTGAGCAAGATTTGATGTCGTAATCTATTAATAATAGCTTATTTCATGCCGTAATCGATCCAGTCTTGGTCTTAATCTTTTAAAGGGCCATTTTAGACAATTTTTTAATTTTTAGAAGGCCAGAAACTTGGTATTTTCAAGCCGTAAGCGATTAGAGATAGCTTTTTTCCGGCCGTAATCGATTAGATCTTGGTTTTAATCTTTTAAAGGACCATTGAAGGCAATATTGACGCTTCCTAGGGGGCGAGTAATTCTAGCTACTCACTGGCATCATACTGCACGCCATTTCCCATGTTGTTCTGGCCGTTTTGCTGTTGCTGGCCGTACTGCTGGCCGTACTGCTGTTGTTGGCCGTACTGTTGCTGACCATTCTGGTTGGCTGAAAGAGGCGAAAAACGGTTAGGAAGCTGTTTAAAAAACAACCAAAAAACGCAATGTTTCCAAAATGAAAAATTGTTAGTAAATTTGCATGGCAAATATCTATCTAGTCTAACGAGTTAAATTTAATTCGATAAAGTTAGTTAACTGTAAAATGCTCTGTAAAATACTGTGGAAAAATAGAAAATCGAAATTAAGGATTGAAATTTAGAAGAAAACGAACATTTTTTTGGAATTTTTCGACTTTATAAGTCTATTTTTGAATAATTGAAAAGTTTAGAGACTCTAATTTAGCATTTAAAGACGATTTAGACAACCTTAAAGTTCTCGGAAATTAAAATAATAGACTCACTGGCATCATACTGGACCCCGGTGCCGACGCCCGAGTTCTGGCTGTACTGCTGCTGTTGCTGCTGCTGCGGCTGGTACTGCTGGGATTGTTGTTGGTTCTGGAAAATGTGGGGCTAATGATCGCTGCTAGCTTGCCTGATTTTCGGGTTCCTCAAAGGTTTTTGCTAGCTTGCCCGCTCATTTCGGGACACGCAAATTGTCTCTACTAGCCTGCTCGCGAATTTAAGGGCTCCCAAATAGTCTCTGCTAGATTGCCAGCTCTTTTCCGAATTCCGAAATGGTCTCTGCTAGCTTGCCCAACCATTTTACTTTCTCAAATGGTCTCTGCTAGAGTGCCCGCTCGCTTTAGGGTCCCCAATGGTCTCTGCTAGCCTGCCGCGTCTCGCCAGGCGTCCTAAATGGTCTCTGCTAGCCTACCATCGCGATTTCGGAATTTTCCGAACTTCCCTAATGAACCCTGCTAGCTTGCCCGCTATTTTCGGACCCTTAAAGCATGTTTGCTAGCCTACCAACTCGAACTATTTCTTCAAAGAATCTGCTAGCTTACCTGCTGGGTGTTCGTCGATCCTCCGGCGGTGCTCACGGGCATGTAATACGTGGGGTAGTAGTAATAATACGGGTAGGTGTAGTAGTACTGCGCCGAGGCCACCGCTAACAGGGCGAAGAGTAGGGTCAGGCTGGAAATGGGGTTATAATGGTGTCACCGTCCCTTTAAAGCGATTTTCGACTGAAATTTGGGCATTTCTAGGTGTCACCGTCTCTTTAAAACAATTGTCTGCGCGAAATTTGATGATTTCTAGGTGTTGCCGTCCCTTTCAAGGCGCAAAACATATGTCTTAACCCCTTTAAAAGCCCAAATTTGGCAATTTCTAGGTGTCACCGTTCCTTTAGGAGCTCAAAATAGGTGTCACCGTCCCTTTAAAATCACAAAAATGCCAAAAACTCACGTCTGCATGCCGGCAAGTATCGTAATCGACTTCCGAAGTGCTCTCCGTCAATTTCCGGTCATTTTATAGGGCCCTCGACCCCACCGGGGAAAAGTTTGTTTTCCGCCATTCTCGGGTTAGCAAAGCGAGAGAGAGAGAGAGAGAGAGAGAGAGAGAGAGAGAGAGAGAGAGAGATCGAACGAAATGAAGTGAGAAGTTCGGCGCTCCTGAATTTTCACCCCTCCAAGAGTTTCTCCATTTTTCTGCAAACAAAAAACGGCGCACCCGAACACTCTCCGGTGGTCAGCAGGAGAAATTCGAGAAGAGCAAACTGGCAGGGATTCTTGGGGGAATTGGCAGAAAAATTGGGGAAAATATTTATTCAAAACGAAAGGGCATGCTAGCAGAGATTCTTTGGAAATTGACAAAAATGCCGAGAAATGAGATAACGGACAACGCAAGCTAGCAAAGATTTTTCAGGAAATAAGACATCAAGGCAGGCTAGCAGAGATTCTTGGGGTGCGGCTGAACCTCAGGCAAGCTTGCAGAAACCATTTGAGAATCTAACGCTGGCAGGCTAGCAGAAATCTTTAGGGAAACGAAGAAATAGGGCAGGCTAGCAGAGATTTTTGGGAATTAAGGGAACTGGGATTCTCTGATTTTCATATCGTAATCCATTTCATTTTTCAGGTTCTCGATGCGCACGGCCGCTTCTCAAAGGACCTCTGCTAGCCTGTCCGCTCGAGAAGCTCTTCCTCAATGATCACTGCTAGCTGGCCCTCACGATATAACTGATTTCTAAGGTATAATTTTTGAAATAGTGTTAAATTCTTTTTAAGGTTTTATCGGCAAAGAAGAGACCATCAGACGATTCCCCAAGGATCCCTGCTAGCCTGCTCTCCTGGAAAATAGTTACGGCAAGACGACGGCTAGATGGGCCTTGAAGCGAAGCAGTGAGCCAGCATGGGGGATATTTTTCTAGTTTTAGGGTGCTGTAGTTTAGCCTAAGGGTGGGTTACGGTATTTTGAGGATTTTTCTAAAAATTTTTGGACTTGGGGTACTGTATTTTTTGTGCCTGAATTTCGGGTTTTTTGGGCTACTGTATTTTATGTGCATGATTTGTAAATATTTGGGGTCGGGTTACGGTATTTTTGAGGGATTTTAAAGTTTTAAAATTTTAAGATAATTACGTAAACGTTTAAATGGGTCTAAAAGTCTTAACTTAAAATCGAAACGACTTTTTTTGGTTATTTTCGTTTTTGACAATTTTTGGTGTTATCGTTGACTGGAAAACGCGGAATTTTGCACTCTACTGTACCTCTAAATCAATTATAGAAACGATTACGGTAGGTATTAGATTTTGTTTTACTTTTGACAAGGCTTCTCGGTAAAGAGGAGCTACGTGGACCAGCCGTGATTTTTTGGGAATCGATTACGGTAGGTTTTAGTTTTTCTGGGGCATGGTATTTTGCGCATTCCTACTGCAATTAGGTGCATTTGGTACTTTGGGCTAGACGCCGTTCAGAGGCGTTAGGCGTACTAGCAGGGATTCTTGGGGAATCGATCGGAATCGAGCCTAGCAGATGTTCCCTGCGGAATTTTTCTAGCTTTCTAAAACACGATTTCCAAATTCTCTCTGCTGGCTGACCCATCTCTCTCTCTCTCTCTCTCTCTCTCTCTCTCTCTCTCTCGCTCGCCCCCCCCCCATGCTTTTTTGGCGGCTCCCCGGAAGCCAAAAATACAGAGATAAGCCCCAGCAGAAGCCGCTTGCCCTCTAAATTGATTTATCGGCTTTTTATGGGCACACTTTCGCGATGAAATTCCTATTATTTCTACTGCTTGGCCTCGTGCCAACCCACGCAATTGGTTACGGCAGGAATTTCATGGTCGCCGGCCTCTACACTACAAATTTGGGGCCTTCTTGTGACCAAATCCAGCCCGATCAAGTGATTCTAAGCGAAGCCGGCAAATTCGCGACTCAATATGCTAATGAGTGAGTGATTTTTGAGATTACGAACTCAACGTTTTACATTCCCAAATAATCGCTGCTAGCTTGCCAAAAACTTTTAAAGAGAAAGACAAATTCCCCAAATCTCCTCTGCTCGTTTGCAGACAAATCCTGGACCCGCTCGGCATCCACATGCACCATTTCACGCTGGAGACGTGCAATGATCGAGCACACACACTCCAGGAGACGGTCTTCATGATTCTCAGGGAGAGGGCGGTGAGCGGGGAGTCCGATTTTGTATTTTGTACTCTGTAGCTTATACACTGTAGTCGCTACGTATTGTGTTGTAGTTCGTAGCGCGCATTCTTTTGTAGTTTTTGGTTTGTAGCCGGCTGTGTCCTCCTGTCTGTAGCTTGTAGCTTGTAGCTTGTAGTTTTAGTCTTTATTTTCCTTGCTCTTTTTTGTAGTTAGGGGTCTGTAATATCGTAGCTGTCTTTTTCTAGTTTGTGGTGTTGTTTGTAGTCTGTAGTCTGCCGTTTCTAGGATTTCTGCAAAGGTCGCGACACTCCTCCGACCCGTAATCCAAATCCCGATCCTTACCTCGGTGATCTGGTGGCCGTCATGGGGTCGTTTGACTGCGACCTCGCGGAGAACATCAACTTCTTGCTGCAGGTCAGCTAGCAGAGATTCTTTGAGGAATTGAAGGGGCAGGCTAGCAGTGTTAATTTGCGGAATTTCTAGGCCTTCTGCATCCCGTTAATCTCGACGAGTTGCACGGCCAGCCAAATGCACAACTGGCTGCAGTTTCCGTATTTTTTGAGGACGGCCACCGACGATACTTATCGGCAAGCTAGCAGAAATCCTTGAGGAATTTGGGAATGATATTTTTAGTGCCCAGGTGATGTACGATGTGCTGATGTCGCAGGAATGGTATCACATAGCTGTGATCAGTGACGTCAGCACCACCGGGTCCTCGCTGTCGTCACAGTTCAACAATTTGGTGGGGGTTTTGGACTTTTGGGCGCTTTTCGTGTTATTTTGCCCACAGCGAGCGCTTCTGACTACGATTTTCTGAATCTACGCACAAAATTACGTCGGAAAACTCTTCAAAATAATTTTTTTAAAGTTTGAATTATTTTTGATAAACCGAGAACTAACTTTCTCTTCCCTCTGGAGCGCTTTTGAGGCTTTTAGACCACTTTTCGTGCTATTTTGCACACAGCGAGCGCTTTTCACTATGATTTTTTTGAATCTACGCGTCGGACAACGCTTTAGAATAATTTTTACAATGCTAGGATTTCTGTAAAAATCAGTCTAACCTTTTTGCAGCTCTACTACTGCACAGCGGCACAGGATGCGAATCCGATATTCCGGAATCCCTGCATCGAGCGCACGTTTGAATTCGACTGCAGTAATCACCAAAAGGTGCCTGGGATTTTATGTCGGAATCGATTAAAGCCGATTTTGAGGCCCAATTTGGTAGCGTAATCAATTGACTCGAACTTAATGACGTAATCGGTTAAACCGCTTTTGCGTCGCGTAATCGTTTGAGCCGGATTTCCGGGCATATTCTTTTAGACGCAGCGAAAATTTGATTGCGTAATCGATGAACCCGAATTTTATGACGTAAATTATTAATTTAATTGACGCTTTTAATTTTAAATTTTTGTTTTTATTTTAGATTAAATTTTTAATTTATTCCGTTTAATTTGTTTTTGCGCCGTAGTCGGCGTAATCCCCGTCGAATTTCATGGCGTAATCGTACGAAGTTGATAGCGTAATCGATTATACATATTTTGATGGCGTAATCGATTGTGCCGAGTTTCCCAGCACAGTCTAATTTCGTGACGTAATCAGTTAAACTGGCCTTGCGCCGAATTAATTGCCATAATCGATAAAGATAAATTTAGTTGCCGTAACCTATTGCAATTGTTTTTGCACTTTGTAGGTGACCGCCAAGCTCTACGAACTCCGTGATTTTCTCGTCGAGAGCGACGTGCGAGTTTTTGTGGTGTTTGCCAAGGATGATTGCATGGCCACAATTTTGCTGGATATCCAGGCGCTCGGGTATAAGAGGGTGGGTTTTGTAGCTTGTAGTCCTGGCTCCTATCCTTTATTGTAGTCCGTTGCGTATACGGTATGTGTAGTTTGTATTCTATGTTTATCCCCGCGCTTACGCGTTTCCTTATAGTATCATTTTTGTAGTTTGTAGTCTAGTTCCGAAAACTACAATGCCTGGTAGTTTGTAGCTTGTTCGGTGTCTTGTGTCGTAGTCTGTAGTCTCGTACACTCCCGCGTATTTTTTTGTCGTTCGATGTCTAGTTTGTATTGTAGCCTGTATCCTCTGGTTGTAGCCTGTAGGCTGTACTTTGTAGTTTGTAGCCTAACTTTCAGGGAGATCTCCAATTTGTCCTACCCTCGGTGCCGCTAAACGACTCGAATCTGGACATTCTGGAGTATGCCTATGCGGTAGATGATTATATCGAATTGGTGGATACGTTCGAGAATGTCATTATGAATACGCCGATTAAGGATACGGAGGTAGAGGAGATCGGCTTAGGCTTAGGCTTGGCCTTGGCCTTAGACTTAGGCTTGGCTTCGGCTGGGCTTGGCTTAGGCTTAGGTTTAGGCTTGGCTTAGGCTTTGCTTAGGCTTGGCTTAGACTTGGCTTTGGCTTAAGCTTAGACTTGGCGTAAGCTTAGGCTTAGGCTTAGCCTTCTCGACTTCCAGGTCGGCCCCTTCCGCCAACTCATAATGCTCGACAACCTCTGCTGGTATGGCAACGAAAACGCCCCGTTCAGCTTCGAATGTAATGGCACTGAGACGCTACGCGTCCCTCCGCAGCTCGGCAAGCTAGAGGAGATTCTTGAGGAATTTTTTCCCGTTTTTTAGGTTTCCGCCAAGCCCGTCGAGTCATCGACTCGCTCGTCTGGATTGCGCAGTCGATGGAGCGTTTGCATCTCAACTTTTGCGACGCTATCCCGGGATTTTGCCCGGATTTCTTTCAAAAGTGAGTGGGCAGGCTAGCAGAGATTCTTTGAGGAATTTCAGCTTCAACGGCGCTTCCTTTTTCGAGGCTATGAACCACACCTCGTTTAATTCCTTTGATTCTGAGCACATTTTTCGGCCTGTTAATGGCAGTGCCCAGCCGATTTATAACATCTATCAGCGCCAATCGGTGGGTTTGGGCTTCGGCTTCGGCTTCGGCTTAGGCTAGGCTTTGGCTTAGGCTTAGGCTTAGGCTTAGGCTTAGGTCTAGGCTTGAGCTTCGGCATCGGCTTGGGCTTTGGCTCAGGCTTGGGCCTAGGCTTGAGCTTAGGGTTAGGCTTAGCGGCTATAGGCTTGACGTTCCCAGTTTTTAGACGGCCTGGGTTACGGTATTCGGGAAATACAACCCGCTGGAGGAATTGGAGCCGGCTGAGGACAATGTGGATCCCATTGACATTCCGATACTGTCCGCAATTCTCAACGAGACGCGGACTTGCCAGAAGGACTGTGAGAATGAGATTGCGAACTTTCAGGTTTGCCTTCCACGGGCCTTTAGGAGAGGGGATATCTAGCAGAGATTTTGGAGGAACTCGACGAGGGGTCTACTAGCAGGGTTTTTTTTGTGCGATGAATGTCCTTCTAAATCACAATCGACCAGATAGTTCTTTCTTCCCGTGAACTTGTTGAATTTGCCTTCAATGGCCCTTTAAAATCCTCTAAAACCCCAATTTTGCAGCCAGGCTGCTGCTGGAGCTGCACAGCCTGCCCGACATTTGCCGTGGTCAATGCTACGGTGCAGGTATGATTCGGGGTTTTGAAGCGAGCGTGACATCCCTCTAGGCTTGCGTCCAATGCCCCGAAAATCGCATTCCGAATGAGCATCGGAATGCTTGTGTCAGTTTTGCGACGACCGACTTGTTTCTGAAGCCGAGCAGCGAGATGAACGTGGGTTGGGCTTAGGCTTGGCTGAGACTTAGGTTTAGGCTTAGGCTTGGGCTTGGCTTAGACTTCTGCTTGGGCTTGGTTTGGCTTGGCTTAGGCTTGGCTTGGCTTGGCTTAGGCTTAGGTTTAGGCATAGAATTGGGCTTAGCTTAGGCTTAGGCTTCTGCTTAGGCTTAGCATTAGGTTGAAGCTTGACTTTCAGGTTATTATCGTCCTCGATGCTCTAGGAATTCTCTTAACCCTCCCCGCCCTAGCTGTTCTGTTCTATCGCCGTGATACGCCTATGGTACGCGCGGCTACGCCCGACTTGGCTTTTCAGCAGGTATCGCAACACATTTTCCCCAAATTATCTAGTTTTACCCCTTGACGCCCTTTTTAGACGGTTATAATTTGCCTACTCTTCATCTCATCTGGGCTTATGATCCCGAGGTAACCCATATTTTAAAGCTTTTTATCTCTTACAGTACCTCTCCGGTCGCTTGTGGCTTCGTGTGGGGGATGTCGGCATTGCTACTGACGGCTACTCACTCGATTTCACTTGCTAAATCGTTGAGAATCTCGAGAGCTGGGTACGGTAGATTTCTGGGGATGGCGGATTTGGCTTCGATGGTCCTTTAAAGCCATTCTTTCCAAATTTTCGCCTTCAATGGACCTTTAAAAACATTTTTAGACCGTTTACGATCGATTTTTGGCTTCACGGTCATTTAAATTCATTCTAAGCGGATTTTCTTATGGATTTTTGCCTTCTATGGCCCTTTAAAACGAGATTTTTCCAGTTTTTTCGTCCGATTTGGTCAAAGGGTCAAAACTCCTCAAAAAGCTTCGTTAATTCTCCACGCTTCGATGGTTTTCATACAGGTGCGTCTCTCTCTCTCTCTCTCTCTCTCTCTCTCGCTCTCTCTCTGTCTCCTAAAAAATCCGCTTTTTTAGTTTTTCATCATAACCCTCTGGCTTTTACTGCGCCCACCCTCAATTCAATGGGATCGCGTAACGCTTTTCCCGAGTTGCACGTAAGGCTACAAACTACAGCCTTTGACTACAAGCTACAACTCTTTACAGTAGCAACAAGGAGGGCCAAACTATCGTACTCTTGCTCAGTCCCGCTGTTATCCTCGTGATCAGCCTGTATTTTCAGAAGAAAGCTTGTGGAAACCAGTACATTTATCAGGTTGGGGAAACGCCGCGAAGCGGTTTTTTTCCAGAGTTTTTGCAAAACGGCACTAGCTTTACACTTACGGATTCTGCCTTTAATGGCACTTTAAGGATAAAGATCAGTAGTCAAATATGACGTTCGCCGCGAAGCGGTTTTTGCCTAATTTTGCCTTCATTGTCCCTTTAAACCCCTTCCTAGGTAAAGCAAGCGCGAATTGGCCTGGCAGGTACCCTATGCTTCCTCGTGAACTATTTGGTGTTTATCGCCCTGATTTTGATCAAGGTAGGGAGGTGTCGCCGCCCCTTTAAACTTCCTAAATGTTCTCTGCTATCTTGCCGGCTGTTTCCTTAAAAATCTCTGCTAGCGTGCCCTCAATTCTAGGGCTCCACTGATCAATTCCGGACCATTGTGCTGATGTGTATTCCGATGGTTACCGGGTATTTGGCGTGGATCACGAACTTGTTGCCGACGACGTGGGAGGTGGGCTTGGGTTGGGCTTTGGGGTAGGTATGCTTAGGCCTGAACTTTTAGGCTTAGGCCTGGGGTTAGGCTTGGCTTAGGCTTGTCTTGGGCTTGGGCTTGGCTTAGGCATAGGCTTGGGCTTAGGCTTGGCTTTGTGGTACACTCTATTCTCATCTTTCAAGGTCCTAACCAAGGCCAAGCAGAACGATCAACAATACGTGAGCCGGCAGCGGAGCCGACAATTCCAGGTAGGACCCCCGGGGGAAAAGGCCGACCGGGGAGAAGCCGAGATCGCGGGGGGTGGTCCCCAGAGGGATAAGCGGGGAAGAGGGGGATGTTACAACACTGTGGGTGGGCCAAACAATTAGCGGAAACGATGGAAGAGGGAGCTAATTGAGTGATGGGCAGGCTAGCAGAGACAATTGTGGAAGCGTAGGGCAAACTAGCAGGGGTTTTTGAGGAATTGAAGGGGAGGGGCAGGCTAGCAGAGGTTCTGTGAGGAATTTGGAGGCGATAGGCAGGCTAGCAGAGATTGTTTGAGGAATTGAAAGGGAAGCTAGCAGAGGTTATTTGCGGAATTGGAGGGGAGTGGCAGGCTAGCAGAGATCCTTTGCGTCTTTTCTTTTCTAGGGCATGCTAGCCTAGATTCTTTGAGGCACTGGAAGGGAGGGGATGCAGCGGCGGACTAGCAGAGATTCTTTGCGTTTTTTTCCTTTTTCCTAGCTAGCTAGCAGTGATTCTTTGAACGGCTCCCCCACGTGTTTTGAGCACTAACAAACAAGTGTCAGCTGCGTCTCCCCTATGACCTTCCCCGTTCGCTGTGTATCACACTGATCTCCGGGGTCACCGCTCAAGGGAGTAAACAACTTTTAAAGGGCCATTGAAGGCAAAATCCTCAAGTTTCAAGGCCCTAGTGAAGTCATTTCCAGCATGGAAACATCATGTACTACGTGGAGTCGGTGATCTTCAACCGGCCAAAGGGGTTGACCATTAACACGATCGATTCGGCGGATGGTGTTAGGGAGAAGTGAGAGAAGAGAGAGAGAGAGAGAAAGAGAGAGAGAGAGAGAGAGAGAGAAAGAGAGAGAGAGAGAGAGAGAGAGGGGGAAAGGAACAGAGCGAATTCCGCTGGCGTCTGCAATTCCGGGAATTTCCGCGAATTTGCTCTTGACGCCACAGCCGAGGGTCCGCGGGCAAACAAATGACCGCATCGGGCTTTGTTTTCTTGGTTTCTCTCTCCCTCTCTCGCTCTCTCTCGCTCTCTCTCCCTGCCTCGCCTTGATTTTGCATAATTTGTAATTATTGTTGTACTAAGATGTTTTTAAATGAAGATAAATTGACACTTCAAGGCGAATTACGAACTACAAATCCACAGAATTTTTAGTTTAGCGTCCCTTTAAAATAGTTTCCTCAAGGTTCTCTGCTCGTTGGCCTATAGTCTATAGAAAACAACGGCTTCAATGTTCCTTTAAAGCGAGTTTCCACAAGAATCTATGCTAATCGCCGGCTGGGTAACTTTTTTTTTCAAAAAATCTGCTAATTAGCCCTCTGGCAAACTTTTGCTGAATGTTCTCTGCTAGCCATTCATTGTTTTTAATTTTCAGCGCTCTTTTTCAAAGCGTTTCCTCAGGGATCTCTGCTAATTAGCCCTCGGCCCAAACTTTTCCGCTTCTCGGTCACCCAATTTGAATGCATACCCCGTTCTGCCCTTTGTCTGTGGGCCCTGGGGCACATGTGGCACGTCTGTCAGTACGGGGGGGAGACGACCCAGACCAGATGTGTCCTCCTTGCGCAACTGTCTTTTCCGCGATACACTAAATCACGTGCCAAGACGGCCGGGTTATGGTAGTTTTGAAATTGAATTTGGTAGTTTTTTGAATTATCAGGACTAAAAACTATAGGCTACAAAATTTCCTAGCGGATGTTTGGATTGTACGGGCCTTTAAAGGACCAATGAAGTAAAAATCTATGGTTTTGTTAGCTAAATTGAGCAATTTTAATCGTTTACACCATGAAAATCGGAATTACTAGATTTTAAAGGGCTACCCAAATCAGGGAACCGGTTACGCAATTAAATTTCTGGCTGTTGCCGCGCCTTTAAGGTGTCGTTATTGGTTATTGGAATCGATTGGCGCTATGAAAATAGAAGTGATTGTCTTCTCCAGCTGTCGCCGTCCCTTTAAAGTGTCGTAAGCTGCGAGAATTAAAAGATTACGCTATGAAAAAAGAAATTTGGCTTTTCCAAGCTGTCCCCATCCCTTTAAAATGTCGTAATCGCCTATTCGAATCGATTACGCAACTAAATTCGTGACTTCGGCCCTCTAAAGAACGGTTGAAGTCAGGAACCAGTTACGCTATGCATTTCCCAGCTGTCCCCACCCCTTTAAGATGTCGTAACCGATTTTTTTTGCGATTCAAACCAAGTGATAATAAGGCATTTATCAGGCGGCAGGCACTTTGTAACGGAATACAAGGAGCACGAGGGGGAGGAGGAGGAAGAGCAGAAGAAGCTTCTCCTGGAAGCTGCTCCCTCCTGAATTGCATAGCGTATAGTTGCGTAGGGTAACGTATAGGTTGTATTTTTTTGGGATATGATATGGCGGTGGCAGGACGAGCAGCACGAGAGAGGGAGAGAGTAGAGAGAGTGGAGAGAGACGCAGAGCGCTTAGAAGCACTTGCGGTGGACGATGGACGGGCCCGACTCGTCGTACTCGGCCTGGAAAAGGATCGATTATGAAATGAAATTTATTGGAAAATGGTCGAGGGTTCGATTCCCGCCCAGGACAACCTTTTTGCTTTTTGCTTTTTCTAGCTATAGAATTGAAAAGTAGCGAAAAAGAGCAAATCACGCTATGAAATCCCCTACCCTGGCCGCATTACGCTATGTAAATGAAGAAATGAGCCTGACCTTGGAGATCCACATCTGCTGGAAGGTGGAGAGGGAGGCGAGGATGGATCCTCCGATCCACACAGAGTATTTGCGCTCCGGAGGGGCAATGATCTTGATCTTCATCGTGCTGAAAAAGGGGCATTTAGAGATTCCCTATTTGTCTCGGCTAGCTACCCTCCCTAGAGGTCGCTGCTAGCCTGCCCTTTCCCACTAGCCTCTCCTAGCTGTCACTGTCTCTTTAAAAGCTACCGTAGCTAACCGGCAATTCGCCAATGGTCTCTGCTATCCTCCTCCTCCCTCCCCCAATAATCCCTGCTAGCCCTCCCCTCTCATACCTTGGTGCGAGGGCGGTGATCTCCTTCTGCATTCGGTCAGCGATTCCGGGGTACATGGTGGTTCCTCCCGAAAGGACATTGTTCGCATACAGATCCTTCCTGATGTCGATATCGCACTTCATGATCGAGTTGTACACCGACTCGTGCACTCCAGCCGATTCCATACCCAGGAAAGAGGGCTGAAAATGGGGCAGTTAAGGGAGATATACATTGCGTAATCGGATAGACCTCAGGACCAGGGTTGGTCACAAAGGATCCGGTCCGCGGACGGTCCGCGGTCCGGTCCGGTCCGGATCGGTCCGAGAGGATCCGAAAATTTCGGACCGGACCGGACCGGACCGGACCGGACCTCCGGACCGGACCGGATCCGTTTAGGATCCAGTGTGACCAACCCTGCTCAGGACGATCAATTACGCCATGAAAATGGAGTGAACTAGCCATTTGGATGGCGTAATCGGATAACCCTAATCAATTACGACACCCAAAAACACACCTGGAACATGGCCTCGGGGCAACGGAAACGCTCGTTTCCGACGGTGATCACCTGACCGTCAGGGAGTTCGTACGACTTCTCGAGGGAAGAGGAGGAGGCGGCGGTGGCCTGAAAATCGAGAATTAGCCCCCAATCCATAGCTATTTCTGGCTTCGATGGTCCTTTAAAGTGGTGTGTAAAGAGGTGTGGAACGTAGCGGTAGGTACGTACTGCGCTAGGGATACGGTATTCCGGGTGTAGTTTGGAATCTAGCGTAGCTAATGGCTAGGCTGGTTGTCAGTTACTGTATCCAGAAACCAAAAATGACAAATCCCCAAAAAATAGCGTACCATTTCCTGCTCAAAGTCGAGGGCGACGTAGCAGAGCTTCTCCTTGATGTCGCGGACGATTTCACGCTCGGCGGTGGTGGTGAAGGAATAACCACGCTCAGTGAGGATCTAGAAACACATTTCTCTCGTTTTAAAGGGATGGTCGCAGGTAGAGAGAGAGAGAGAGAGAGAGAGAGAGAGCTACAGTAAGGCTACAGTACAGTACCTTCATCAAGTAGTCGGTGAGATCACGGCCAGCCAGGTCAACACGGAGAATGGCGTGGGGAAGGGCGTATCCCTCGTAGATCGGGACGGTGTGGGTGACACCATCACCAGAGTCCAGAACGATACCTAGAAACGGACATTCGATTACGACATGGAATTCCCAGGGGAGATCTAGTCATTTTACAGCTATTTTGGAAGTGAGAAGGGCTTATTTACAACTGGTTAAGGTATCCTAAAGATATCAGAGCTATTTAACTCATTTCAAAGGGCCGCTGAAGGCAAGAATCCATAGCCCCCCCGATAGGAGAAGAGAACTGACCGGTGGTACGTCCGGAGGCGTAGAGGGAGAGCACGGCCTGAATGGCGACATACATGGCCGGGGAGTTGAACGTCTCGAACATGATCTGGGTCATCTTCTCCCTGTTGGCCTTGGGGTTAAGCGGGGCTTCAGTGAGGAGGACTGGATGTTCTTCCGGGGCCACGCGAAGCTCATTGTAGAACGTGTGATGCCAGATCTTTTCCATGTCGTCCCAGTTGGTCACGATTCCTGTAAAAAGGGGGTAAATAGCGGAATAGAGCAGTCGGTTAGAGGTTGGGCTATTGGGTGAAGGGCTCGAGTTCGAGTCCCGTCGAGGTCAGAGTTTTGCTTTTTGGCTTTTTGGATGGGATATAGGTTTTCAAACATGCTGAGAAAGATCCTGCTAATTATAAAGCCGATTGGTAACAGGATAAGCTAGTAATCTCAAGGCTCGGGTTCGACCCCCGGGCGCGACAGACTTTTTGCTTTTTGCTTTTTAAGCGGAGAACATAAAAACTTGCCGTGCTCGATGGGGTACTTGAGGGTGAGGATACCCCTCTTCGACTGGGCCTCGTCTCCAACGTACGAATCCTTCTGTCCCATACCAACCATGACACCCTGATGCCTGGGACGGCCGACGATTGAGGGGAACACGGCACGGGGAGCATCGTCTCCCGCGAAACCGGCCTATAACATGGATATAGTCAAAAATATCTAAAGATCGAGCTATAGAGCAGTGGGTAAGGCTAGAGTATCAGGTGGAGGGTCGGGGGTTCGATCCCCGCCGAGGTAAAAGTTTTGCTTTTATCTTTTCTAGGTTTTCGCGTATGCTGAGAAAGGCTCTGCCAATTATTATATTGTGGATTGGTAAACGCACAGGCTGAACATACGAACGCAACGGACGCAAACGATGAAATTGGTATTCTAACAGTTTAAAAAACCGCTTAAAGCCCGGTAAAAGAGACTACAGTACCCCAGAAGCAAAAAGAAAATATCCAAATTCTCACCTTGCACATGCCGGATCCATTGTCCACAACAAGAGCGGCAACCTCCTCGTCGCACATCGTGTCTGTTTACCTGCAAAAAAAAGAATATATAGCGTTTTAAAGGGCCATTGAAGGCAAGTGGAAATCGAGGAAACATGGAAAATTCAGGAGGATCCGTGTAAAGGCTTTTTGAAGACAGAGTATTGGATTTGAAGGTAGGTTGAGTATGGATTTGATGATTTAGATATACTATGAAGCGAGAGAGAGAGAGAGAGAGAGAGAGAGAGAGAGAGCGAGAGCGAGATAGAGAGAGAGAGAGAGAGAGAGAGAGCGATAGAGAGAGAGAGGGCGAGAGCGAGTTCGAGAGAATGAGATCGTATTAAGCGGGCCCTCAGGCCATATTTGTTTGTTCTGGCGGGACACCTTGAAGATCTAGGGGGCCCCGATTGGCCACGGTCTATTATTGGAGCGGGTAGCCGAAGGAGGAAATTGGGGAATTTGCAAAATTTAGAGAATTAGCATTTACGAGTGTCGGGAACCTTGGAGTGATCCTCAAAATTCCTTAAGAATCTCTGCTAGCTGTTCGTAGGTTTAAGAAAATCTTAATGCCAAAAAATCAAGCCAAAAACTCCCTAAGAATCTCTGCTAGCTTGGGAATGTGGATTTTAAAGGGATTGGAAGCTTAAAAGTAGCTTGAAATTCCTAAAGAATCTCTGCTAGCTAGCCCTTCGCTTAAGAGTTGCTTAAGAAGCATCAGCAAAATGAAAAGTCCAAAATTCTCAAAGGATCTCTGCTAGCCGGCCCCCGCCAGCCCGGATTCCGAGCTGGCGATGGTCTATGCGAATGTGGGGGGCTTTTCCTTGGCTGTGTGGCTGGGTGGAGGGGGCGGAGAGGACAGCTGCCACTTGGCGAGGATAGGGCCCCACACACACACGGGGGCGTCTTTTCCGCCCAACCAGCAGCCGGGACGATTCTAGGAATTGGGCCTCTTGGCTTTGTCGCTCTCTCTCTCTCTCTCTCTCTCTCTCTCTCTCTCTTCAGCCACACACTGTTTGTTGTTCTCTCTCCCCCACCTCCCCCACCGATCTTCTAGGAAAATGAGTCCCCCCACCAAGCCTAGGCCAGCCCGGGAGTTCTCCGCGATTTTCAAGCGGCTAAGGCAGTCCTGAGGAAATGGAGTAAAGTCTGACGGGGAGAGCTAGCAAAGGTTATTTGGGAATGTAGCCAGCTATCAGACACCACTCGGGAATTTTCTGGGAGTCCTAGAAGGCTAGCAGGGATTCTTAGGGAAAACAAGAGAAATTAGCGTGGCAAGCTAGCAGTGATTATTTGGGGAAAGGCATGCTAGCAGAGATTCTTCGGAACCATCTCACAGATCAGGACTTTCTTGGTTGTTTTGACTCCGGCTTTTTCCTCCTGCCATTTTCAAGGAATCGGTTCGAGCTGTTCGTCATTTCTGTCGCTCTCTCCCTCTCTCTCTCTATCTCTCTCTCTCCTCTGTAAATAGATACCTCCTCCCCCTCTCTTTCCCTTCCCAGCCCCTTTAATCTTTCCCAGGAAATTCTCCCGGCTTGCTCGTCGCTTCCAAGAAATGACATGCTAATCTCGAAACGCAAGTGGGGATTACGTGGCGGTAAAAAGTGGAAAATCGACAGCAAACTAAAGCTGAAAAACAAACATTATTGCGGGATTCTACTAACTCACTAACTAGCAGATATTCTTGAGGCTCCTTGTCTAACCTGGGTCTAGGCTCAGTCGTACGGAAAAAACGGATCCGGCATATCCGGAAACAGAAGCCTAAAACCAGAAAAAATTGCGAAAAAAATTGATTTTCTACCTCGAAAAAATATTTCGTCACTTTGAGAGGTCGACCATGGAAATCGGCCATATCGATAGGCTTAGGTTTTAGGCTTAGGCTTAGGCTTAGGCTTAGGCTTAGGCTTAGGCTTAGGCTTAGGCTTAGGCTTAGGCTTAGGCTTAGGCTTAGGCTTAGGCTTAGGACCAGTCCCCGACTGGTATACTACGTCTTGGGGTCGGAGATTAGGCTTAGGCTTAGGCTTAGGCTTAGGCTTAGGCTTAGGCTTAGGCTTAGGCTTAGGCTTAGGCTTAGGCTTAGGCTTAGGCTTAGGCTTAGGCTTAGGCTTAGGCTTAGGCTTAGGCTTAGGCTTAGGCTTAGGCTTAGGCTTAGGCTTAGGCTTAGGCTTAGGCTTAGGCTTAGGCTTAGGCTTAGGCTTAGGACCAGTCCCCGACTGGTATACTACGTCTTGGGGTCGGAGATTAGGCTTAGGCTTAGGCTTAGGCTTAGGCTTAGGCTTAGGCTTAGGCTTAGGCTTAGGCTTAGGCTTAGGCTTAGGCTTAGGCTTAGGCTTAGGCTTAGGCTTAGGCTTAGGCTTAGGCTTAGGCTTAGGCTTAGACTTAGGCTTAGGCTTAGGCTTAGGCTTAGGCTTAGGCTTAGGCTTAGGCTTAGGCTTAGGCTTAGGCTTAGGCTTGGGCTTAGGTTTAGGTTTAGGCTAATTTTCGATCTCAACTGCCCCTAGTACAGTTTTTCACGCTCTTTCAAACGCGATACTTGGAACTTTGCCAACTTTGACATCCGCAATGTTCTAGCGGCTTAAAGTTTATTCTTAGGTTTAGGCTTTCGGCTCTACTTTCCCAAATGGCCTTCGCTAGCCTGCCGGTCCATTTTTACACGATTTCCGGTCCCAACCGGAACTCCGCGGTTCCGAAAAAACCTTCGCCAGCCCGCTGCACCTATTGTTAGGCCAATCGACCTCCGCCCGGCCGAATGTAATGATCAAAATCCGGCCCAGGGGCGACGTGTGCGTGCAGCCGGCTGTCCCCAGAAAAGCGAAACGCACAAAAAGCGTTGGGGCCTCCGGGGATGGGCCCTAAGGAAGGGCCGGGGCCCTTTCTTAAAGCCACCCCCAACGATCGATCTGATCGCTAGCTAGGGGGGAGGCTTTCCCAGAAATCGGGGGCTTCTTGCCGTGTCTCTCTCTCTCTCTCCTCCTCTCTCGCTTTGCCTTTCTCGCTCCTAGCTTTCCAGGTACCTGCTTCTCTGCGGCTCTAAGTCTCTCCCTATCTCTCCCGTAGCTGTACTCTCTCGCTCTCTCGCCCTCTCCGTCTCTCTGGCTCTCTCCCTCCCCCACTCTCTCGCCCTCTCCGTCTCTCTGTCTCTCTCCCTCCCCCACTCTCTCGCCCCATACAGCCCCATCCGCCCCCCTTACCCGCGGGGGTCGTCATATAAAGGCTGGACCCAGGGCCTGCTCGGGCCCTAGCCCTACCGCCCGGACCGCCCACGCTGTTTCGCTACAGTCGAAACAGGGAATATTTGCCAATATCTCTCCCGCTCTCTCTCTCTGACTCTCTCTCTCTTTCTCTCTCGCCGCCTATAGTTTGCATTAGCATCTCTTGAGCGCTTCCGGGCCTCTCAAGCCCTCGGGACTAGAAATTTGCATAGGATCCCTTAGTTTCTGAATTATTCAATTTTTATAGTGATTTTTCTGGCCTTCAGCGCTCTTTTAAAAGCATACTGTAGCTTGTAGGGCCTGAAATTTGCATAAGATGGATTTTCTGCAATTTTTAAGAAATTTTTCAGATCCTTTTTGCCTTGAAATTTCACACTCCTTGTATTTTCCTAGATTTTCGACGTTTTCCATTTTTCTCTTACCTTCAATGGTCCTTTAAAATGCTATAT
This sequence comes from Mesorhabditis spiculigera, assembly GCA_958295435.1. NCBI lineage: Eukaryota > Metazoa > Nematoda > Chromadorea > Rhabditida > Rhabditidae > Mesorhabditis > Mesorhabditis spiculigera. The sequence continues at coordinate 59,759 of CATQJA010001747.1, read as the reverse complement.
ATTCTTTTTTTTTGCAGGTAAACAGACACGATGTGCGACGAGGAGGTTGCCGCTCTTGTTGTGGACAATGGATCCGGCATGTGCAAAGTGAGCATTTACATTTTGATTTTCCATCTCTGGTACTGTAGGTTGCGGTAGTCCCTTCAAGCGGCCTTTAATAGGCTTTTTCGGCTCTTAGAATACGAAATTTCATCCAAAAAATGTTAAAATTCAAAAAGCAAAAATTTTACCTCGAACCCCGGTTCTTCAGATTACTAGCCTGTGCGTGTACCACTCGGATATGTAACTAGCAGGAGCTTTCTCAGCGTAGCAAAAAACCTACAAAACCAAAAAGGAAAATTTTTATCTCGGCGGGGATCGAACCCTCGACCCCACACCCAACAGTCTATCCACTTACCGACTACTCTATAACCCTATTTTCTATAGATTTATTTATATCCCTTTTCCAGGCCGGTTTCGCGGGAGACGATGCTCCCCGTGCCGTGTTCCCCTCAATCGTCGGCCGTCCCAGGCATCAGGGAGTCATGGTTGGTATGGGACAGAAGGATTCGTACGTTGGAGACGAGGCCCAGTCGAAGAGGGGTATCCTCACCCTCAAGTACCCCATCGAGCACGGCAAGTTTTGATTTTTCCGCTTAAAAAAGCAAAAAGTTTGTCGCGGCCGGAGGTCGAACCCGAGCGGCCGGATTACTAGCTTACCCTGTTACCAATCGGCTTTATAATTAGCAGGACCTTTCTCAGCATGTTTGAAAACTTATATCTCATCCAAAAAAAAGCAAAAAGTAAACTCTGACCCCGGGCGGGACTCGAACTCGGACCCTCCACCCAATACCCAACCACTAACCGACTGCTCTATACCTCTAATTCACCTCCATTTTTACAGGAATCGTGACCAACTGGGATGACATGGAAAAGATCTGGCATCACACGTTCTACAATGAGCTTCGCGTGGCCCCGGAAGAACATCCAGTCCTCCTCACTGAAGCCCCGCTTAACCCCAAGGCCAACAGGGAGAAGATGACCCAGATCATGTTCGAGACGTTCAACTCCCCGGCCATGTATGTCGCCATTCAGGCCGTGCTCTCCCTCTACGCCTCCGGACGTACCACCGGTCAGTTCTCGTCTCTTATCGGGGGGGGGTATGGAGTTGCCTTCAACGGGCCTTTAAAGGGGTCGAGTAGGCGTTAGAAAATAGTGGAATCGATAGATTAGAGGTTAGATAAGAGATTCGCGTTCCTAGAATTGTTCTAACTACTGTAAAACTGGGATTCTCGACTCCAGAATATGGATTTTTTTCCTTCAGCGGCCCTTTAAAATGAATTAAATGGCTCTGATACCTTTAGAAGACCTTAACTACGATTTAAATGAGCCATTGTCACTTCTAAATAACTGTAAAATGGTTAGATCTCCACTGGGAATTCCATGTCGTAATCGAATGTCCGTTTCTAGGTATCGTTCTGGACTCTGGTGATGGTGTCACCCACACCGTCCCGATCTACGAAGGATACGCCCTTCCCCACGCCATTCTCCGTGTTGACCTGGCTGGCCGTGATCTCACCGACTACTTGATGAAGGTACTGTCTTACTGTAGTCTTACTGTAGCTCTCTCTCTCTCTCTCTCTCTCTCTCTACCTGTCACCATCCCTTTAAAAGAATTCTTTCTAGATCCTCACTGAGCGTGGTTATTCCTTCACCACCACCGCCGAGCGTGAAATCGTCCGCGACATCAAGGAGAAGCTCTGCTACGTCGCCCTCGACTTTGAGCAGGAAATGGTACGCTAGTTTTTGGGCGATTTGTCATTTTTGGTTTCGGGATACTGTAACTCACAACCACTCTAGCCATTTGCTACGTTAGATTCCAAATTACACCCGGGGTACCGGATCCCTAGGTGAGTACCGTACTTTCCGCTACGCTCTACACCTCTTTACACACCTTTAAAGGGCCATTGAAGCCAGTAATGGCTATGAAATGTGGCTAATTCTCGATTTTCAGGCGACCGCCGCCTCCTCCTCTTCCCTCGAGAAGTCGTACGAACTCCCTGACGGTCAGGTGATCACCGTCGGAAACGAGCGTTTCCGTTGCCCCGAGGCCATGTTCCAGGTGTGTTTTTAGGTGCCATAATTAATTGGGGTTATCCGATTACGCCGTCTAAATTACTATTTAGCTCCATTTTCATGGCGTAATCGATTAACCCGGTCTATCCGATTACGCAACGTATATCTCTCCCCTAACTACCCCATTTTCAGCCCTCTTTCCTGGGTATGGAATCGGCTGGAGTGCACGAGTCGGTGTACAACTCGATCATGAAGTGCGATATCGACATCAGGAAGGATCTGTATGCGAACAATGTCCTTTCGGGAGGAACCACCATGTACCCCGGAATCGCTGACCGAATGCAGAAGGAGATCACCGCCCTCGCACCCAGGTGAGAGGGGAGGGTTAGCAGAGGAATTTGAGGAAGGGGAACTAGCAGGGATCATTAGGGAATTGCCCGCTAGCTACTGTAGCTTCTAAAGGGACAGCGACAACTAGCAGAGGCTAGTGGGAAAGGGTAGGCTAGCAGCGATCCCTAGGGAGGGTAGCTAGCAGAGACCCTTTAGGAATAGTATAAGCTATTAGGATCGTTTTAAAGGCACGGCGACACCCTCTAAATTCTCCCTTTTTCAGCACGATGAAGATCAAGATCATTGCCCCTCCGGAGCGCAAATACTCTGTGTGGATCGGAGGATCCATCCTCGCCTCCCTCTCCACCTTCCAGCAGATGTGGATCTCCAAGGTCAGGCTCATTTTCTCATTTTCTCGTTCTCATTTCTTGATTTACATAGCGTAATCAATTTCGAAAAGGGATTTCATAGCGTGATTGGTCAGAAATTGCCGATTTTTACCACTAAGGTTCGAAAAACCAGAAGCAAAAAGTTTGTCGCGGGGAGGAGTCGAACCCGCGACCTTTTCTCGCTGATTTTGATGTCGTAATGGGATTTACAAACTGGTTTTAACGGCGTAATCGGTCAGAATTCGCCGATTTTCACTTCCAGGGCGCGAAAAAGCAAAAAGCAAAAAGTTAACCGCGGGCGGGGGTCGAACCCGCGGGCTTTTTCATAGCGTAATTGTTTAAAAAAAGCTGTTTTTCACGTCTAGACTACGAAAATCCAACAACAAAACTTTTGTCGCGGGCGGGATTCGAACCCTTGCCCTTTTCTCAATGCTTTTCACGTCGTAATCGATCCATTTCCAGGCCGAGTACGACGAGTCGGGCCCGTCCATCGTCCACCGCAAGTGCTTCTAAGCGTCTCTGCTCGCCTGCCCTGCCGACCACCGTACTCTACCGTACCCCCCTCAGGCCCTCTATTTGTTGTATATTTTGTGACGAATTGTCTACGCTGGCTTTCTTTCTTTCTTTCTTTCTCTGTACTCTCCTCGCCTCGATTTCCTGATCCCTCTTTCGCTGGCGCTGTGATACGGTGAAGATAAAGATGGGAGATTATAATGCAGAGAATTACGCAAAAAATTGAAAGAAAAAGCAAAACGAAAAAGTGCGCAAAAAGATACAGAAAAAGCAAAAAAAAACACACCAGAATCGCAGCAAATTTTGGGGGTTCTTTGAATGCTCTTTGATTACCCCCGACTCGCCACCCGTCTGGCCCACTGTCAGGACATAAGGTTCAATCGGCAAAGCTCAAAATCGGGTCTCGTTCGGAATCTGGTGTAGGGGGTGAAGCTCTGAGGGTTTTACAAACCTTCGATGCCCACTTCTCCTTTTATCGGTTTTGAAGAAACATTTGTCTCCAAACTTTGATATTTTAAGAACGCTAATTTCGGAAGAGAAATGCTACTAATAAATAGTATTCTTCCAAAATTAGCGTCCTTAAAATACCACGAGTTTTTTGTTTTTTGGTTGGTTTTTCAAGGTATTTCAGGAGTATCGTTCTATTAATGCTCCTAGATAAAGACACTATCATAAGAGTATTAGTACCTTCGCTAAAGAAACCTTTTGGTACTCTGAGTGTTCTTTGGATGTTCTCTGATGGCCACCGCCCACTCGCCACCCATCTGGCCCACTGTCAGGATATAAGGGTGGACAAGAAATTGGTAATTTGGGCGGTTGATGTTTGTGTGTTCTCTGAATGTTCTCGGTTCACCACCGACTCGCCCCGCCACTGGACCACTGTCAGGACATAAGCCTCAGCCGAGACTGGCTGAAATTGGGCGCGGCCCAGAATCTCCGGTGTAAGGGGTGAACCTCTGAAGGTTTTACAAGCTTTCGGAGCCGACTTCTCTTAATTTATCATTTATTCAGAATCACAAGGTTCTTGATAATTGAAATTTTAAGGAAACTAATTTTATAAAGATTGCTATTTATTAGTGCGATCTCAGTCTTCTATAAGAGATTCTATTAATGCTTCTCTATAAAGACCCTTGGTAAACGACAGTACCTTCGATAAAGGAATCTATCCAAAATAATGGAATACTACGTCCACCGTCCTCCCCGACCTTCCACCCTAGGTTTTTTCCGGGGTATAGTTTCAGTGTGGTCCAGACCGGTGGCGAGTCGGAAGTGATCAGCGAGCCATCAAAGAACACTCGCCACAAAAAGGTACAATAGTGCTTTTATAGATCGAAAAAGAATATTTTCTGATGATCCTCCCCATTTTAGGGGCTTTACCAAAATTAGGGGGGGCCGGAGAGACCGAGAGGGGAGAGGAGAATGCAGATAAGCATCTGCCTGGGAAAGCCAAGCAGACCTTCAACCAGGAAAGGCCGAAGCCAACCCAGCATAGCTTCGCCTAGCTTACGCAAGGCCAAGCGGGTAGACAGACCGAAGTCGACTTTGCCGGATGTAAAGGAGCTCCAGAGATGAAGCTCCAAGCTCTTTGTTCGCACTCCGTGATCCCGAACCAATCGCATCAACGATAGATTCGCCAGAGTGTGCCCTGGGGGGAGTAGGGGCGGCACGGGAGGAGCCACCCGGTGAAGGAAAAAATGGCTGACCCTTATGCCCAGACAGTGGGCCAGATGGGGGCGAGTGGGGCGGCGAGCAGGGAACATCCAAAGAACAGTCAGTTACCGAAGTTTGGGGCTAGGGTAGTGGCGTTAACATGGGCTTGGCATTGGGGCAGGCTTAACGTAGGCTTATAGCTTAAATTTCGCGTAGCTTGAGTCAGCAAGCTTCCGCGTAGGCTTCGCCTTAGCTTCTGAAGTATAGCTCCTCAGCTATTTGTGTGCTTATCCCTCTCCGGCCTTTCGGCGCTGGAGAAGAACCTACCGGTATATTGGGGTGCGTCGTCCCCAATTATATCCGAGCAGTCCAAAATTGGACCCCATACTTCACCGTAGCCTGGGGTCACGACAAAATCCGGCAATGGTTCGATGACCCCGGAAGTTGTTATTTGTAGCTGATCTAGTAGAACACTAATCAGTACTCAATACACACTCTCCCCCTAGGGGGAAGTGGCAATGGGAGAGGAACGGACGTCTCCGACCCCACAAATTGGCCAGCATTCCCTCCGACCTTATGCCCTGACTGTGGGCCAGACGGGGGGCGAGTGGGGGGAGGGCGGAGAGCATCCAAAGAACACTCACCTGACGAAATTGGCCGTATTTCAGCTGTTTTCGTCATGTTTGATTCTCAACTTTCAAGATACTACTGCATTATATATTACTATTAATTTAATTATAACTTTTCCCGTAATCTAATTAATTTTAACACCTCAAAAAGACCGTTTAGATGCGATTTTCCGTGTTTAGTAGTGTGTAGTTTTGCGCTTTTGTAGATCTATCGCACGCAAGAACTCCGTATGTTTTTCGATTTATTTATTCACAAAAATTCATTTATGTTTTTACAAGGTTCAATTAATAATCAGGTAAAAATAATAAGTTAATAAAACGAGAGAAAATGAGCGAGAGAGCCGGCTAAATAGAGAGAGAAAATGAGCGAGAGGGAAAAAGATACAGAGAAAAAGAGAAGCGAGAGCGACAGAGTATCAGGGAGAGAGGGACAGCGAGAAAGAGAGAGCACGAGGGAGAGAGACAGCAAAAAAAAACACAAAGATCGGGTTTAGTTTATCATTTTCGACTTCTTGCTGACGTCGCCGCAAGCCTCGAGCCGTGACGACATCTGAAAAACAATTTGAAACTCGTCGACTAAGAAAAAAATAGCGTAATTATTTCGACTTAAGCCAGCGAAGCCCAAAGCTAACGAAGCTAACAAAGCCACCCTAAAGCTAACTGGTCCATAGAAAAAAATGAAACTTAAAAGCGAGGTGGGAACTCTAAACTATAGAACGATGCGCGCTAAGCCAATAAAGTCAGCTAAGCGAAGTAAATAAGCCAAGCTACCTCTTGTCGTCCTCCTTGACATCGATGTTCTTCAGTAGCTCGAGCTTCTGCTCCTCCTCGGCTTCCGGCTGTGCTTTGCACTGCCTAAGTCAGAGGATATTTGGTAGCTATTAAAACCTTACCTTTCGGGCTGAGGGGAAGAAGCCGCTCGAGATAATGAAGAACTGCTTGAAGTCGGCGTCGCGTTGTCGATCCTGAAATAAAAAAATAGAATACGCCTTTAAATAAGGTAACAAATAGGCAAAAAACAAACCTTGAAACTCGTGCAGCACCGCATCGCGCTTCCGGTCGTCGTAAAAGGACCTAAAACCTGAAAAAAAACAGTTAAATACCTGGGTGATAACTGGACGCGCAGATGTGGCAGGAGTGGCGGCGGTGGGCTCATCACCAAGCCGTTCGGCGTTCCTAAAAAGTAAAGTTTCATAAAAAAAGCAACTTCATACCTCTTGCTGCTCGAAATCTGGCGGGAAACCGCCCGAGTTGATGAGCAACTGCTTGAAGTCGGCGTCGCGTTGAAGATCCTGAAATAAAGAAAATAGATTACGCAATTAATAAAGTAAAAGCTAGACGAGAAAACAAACCTGAAAACATGTTCGTCATCGTTTCGCGCTTCCGCCTTTGTATCATAGAAAGCCCTAAACCCTGAAAAACTAGTTAAATACCTGGGTCTGTAGATGTGGAAGGAGGCGAAGACGGGCTCATCGCCAAGCCGTTTGACGTTTCCTAAAAAGTAGAATTTCATGAAAAAGAAATGAAAAGGACCTCGTGCTGCTCCAAATCTCGGTAGAAGCGGTCTGATGATGGAGAACTGCTTAGAAGGCGCGTCCCGTTGTCGATCCTGAAATAAAAAAATAGATTACGCAGTTGAATAAAGTTAAGACTAGGCAAAAACAAACCTGAAAACTTGTGCAGCACTGGTCATCAACGCAATTATCTAAAAAACCCTGAAAAACTTGTTATATACCTGCGTGAGAAGATGTCGAAGAAGGGCGCAAAGGCGGGGTCTTCCCCAGGGCGTTGCGTTTCCTAAAAGGTAGAATTTCATGAAAAAATAAATGAAAACCGGAGAGTTCGAACTATTACTGATAAACTGCATACCTATTGCTCCACGAAACCTGCAGCCCGAGCTGATGAAAAACGGCTTGAAGTCGACGCCGCGTTGTCGATCCTGAAATAAAAAAATAGATTACGCATTTAATAAAGTAAAAGCTAGACAAAAACAAACCTGAAAACTTGTGCAGCACCGCGTCGCGCTTCCGGCCCTCGTCGCAAGTTTCTAAAAACCTGAAAACTGTTAAATACCTGGTCGAGAAGATGTGGAAGAACGGCGCGAAGGCGGGCTCGTCACCGGGGCGTTCGGGAGTTCCTAAACTGTAGAATTTCATGAAAAAACCAATGAAAAGGGGAGAGTTAGCAGCTCTAGGATAAAATTTATACCTTTTGCTCCTCGAAATCAGAGGGAAGCTGCTCGAGCTGATGCAGAACTGGTTGCAGCCGACGAATCGATCCTGAAACGAACAGATATGATACGCCACCGGATACCGCAAAAATTAGACTAAAACAAACCTGAAAATTTGCTGAGCACCGTGTCGCGCATCAGGTTGTTGTAGAAAGCCCTAAACCCTGAAAAAAATAGTTAAATACCTGCGCGAGTAGAAGTGGAAGGACGCGAAGGCGGGCTGATCATCAACTCGTTGGGCGTTTCCTACAATGCAAATTTTCATAGAGATACAACAAGATTTTTCTAGGATTCTAGAAATCCGAAACGCGCTGAAGCACTAAATCAAGATTGGCAGAAGTGCCGAAAACCTAAAAATGTTCTAAAGCTCTAAAAAAGGCGGGAAAGGCTCAAAATCGAACCAATCATCATCCAACCATGAAATTACAGCCAAAGACGATTTGCAACAGGTTTTTTTTGCGTTTTAAAACTGTAAAAAGGCAACGAACCTTGGTAACAAAATCGGGGGACGTAGCGGACGGCGCTCGGGGCCGACGTGTAGTCCCAGATGCGGAAGATGAGCGCGTCATCTCCATGTCGTCTGTTGAAATCTGAAAAAGATGATAAATTAAATCCGAGAAGGTCTGGAAGACTTCTGAAGAATGAAAATTAAAGAGAGAAGCCTATGAACGTACACGTATCGCGCATATCGTATCGCACGTATCGCACATATTGTCCGCCTTGTAATTGTCGATCTTCGCGTTGGCAAGCAGAATATCGGCTTCATGCTTGTCGTAGCACTCATAATCGCTGCAGAAGGTGCCCAAGGAGACGAAGACGTCCTTCCGATGTTGCTTCGACTCGCGCACCATCTTCTGAAGGTCGTCATGCGAGTTGGCGAGTTGCAGAAGAGACGTTGAGCCCAGAAATCTGGCGATGTTATTGAAGACCTTGGGCGGCAGCTTGAGCAGCCAGGGGTCCGCGGCATCCGGCAGCTTTTCCTTGCTTGTCGAACGTTGAAGACGACATCATACCTAAAAAAAAACAACTAAAACTTAGTCTTGCAAGAAGAAAAGGAATTAGATCGAAAACGGAAAACCTAAAGAAAAAGAAGAGCCTAAATAAGCAAAAACAACCTCTAATCGACTAAAGAAAACTATTGAAAAGGTTAGCGACAAACAAATAAACCTCATTTCCATTTAAAACGGTTTTAAAACCTCCATTTTACAAAGATTTGGACGAAACCGTACTGCTTTTTCGAAAAGAAAAGTTCTATTTTCAACGGGCAGCGCTTCCAACGTGTAACAAAGTTTTCAGTTTAGTCAGAAGTTTTCGCAAGTCTCTTACCTTATAGCAAAGAACTCTTCAGTTCTTCCTGGCTTTCTTCTCCTTTCCCTCGTTGACGCCGACAATCCGCGAGAACCGGGCCGCGTTGCAGCTTCTTCTTCCGATGGTATTACCTGAAAATAGACAGTTTAAAAGGTGGAAAATGATAGGAACACCGAAAAGAAAGGAAAAATAAGAAATAGAACGCCATTTACACAAAGAATTGATCGGAACAAAAGGAAAAATGCAGAAAACCGCGCAAAATCGCTGGAAATGCTTCAAAAGCGCAGAAAGTGCTACGCGGACGATTTATAAACTAAATATTATCAATATACGCTCTATATACTGATGTATTACACACAGAATTGATGGAGAACAAAAAGAATAGCTAGAAAATCGTGCAAAATCGGTGGAAATAGTTCAAAAGCCCAGAAATGGCCATGGAGGTGTTCTATAAGCTATATTTTATCAATAAACGTTAATATACGACTAAAACAATCAATAAACAATCAATAAATCATATAAAATCGATCGATTAGGCCTTGGAAAAGCAAAATTCGCAAAAAATCCGCGAGCCTACGAACTTTCCAAATTCCGCCATTTCGTTAGCCAGTATGCGTACGTACAAGGCTGCGTTTTTGGTTTTTTTATGTTTTTGAGGGTTAAAGGGCTGCGGACGGCATGTGTCGATCCCCCCCTCATCAACAAATTGGCAAGTAGCCAACAGGGGAGAGAGCGCGCCCAGGGGAGAGACGCAGAGACATTTTCTTTTCCGCGCGTAATCGATTGACTATGCCGTCGGCATCCCTTTAAAAACAATAATTTTTATTGTTTATTTCTTCTGAGGCTTAACTGGCTTGCAGGGCATAACAACACATAAAAATTTATTAAACTTTATCTAAAACTGGCGCAAAATCACGCTAAACAAATTTCCTTCAGCAATTCGGATTCCCGGGACTGCGTGCCGAGGTTTTGGACGAGCGTGAAGTGATCGGAGCCGGGAATTACCTGAAAATGACTTTTAAAGGCGCGTTGAAGGCAAAAATCGCCGTTCTAAGGGCCGAGGGTCCGACCCCCCGGCCGAGGCCAAACTTTTTGCTTTTTGCTTTTAAAATGGATTTGTCGTTTTAAGCCTATAAACGCACCTCCAAATGCACATCAAAACCTCTTTCCTTCAGTTTCTCTGCCATCTGCCCTTGAGCCGATTTTATCGCCTGAGTATCGTGTTCCGCCTCCAGGAGCACGATTTTGAGGTCGGATGATACGCCCAGCTCCTCTGGACGGCATGTACAGTACCAGGCTTCTTCGACGGTCAACCTGAAAGCGAGGGTTTAGGCTTCTGCTTAGGCTTAGGCTTAGGCTTAGGATAGACTAGGCAAAGGTTTAGGCTTACCCCATCGTCTTTCCGATGTACACCTCTTCCAGACCTTCGACTTGGTAGACGCCACAAAGCAGAAAGAGGGCAGAGATTCGAGAGGTATCAGCGAGCTTTGAATAAGCTGAAAATCGTGATGCTTTTAAGGGGACTGGGACACCTTTAAAAGCTAGATGAGCACCAGCTGAGTGGCCGCCGATGATCAGCTCTGTTGAGGGGAATTTGTCGAGCAGGACCTGAAAAAATTCCTCTAAAAATCTCGGCTAGCTGGCACCTTGAAGCGACTTAGACTTAGGAGTTTCTCCGCTGGACTGGCTTTGGCACTGGTTTAGGCTTAAGCTTAGCTTAGGATTAGGTTTAGACTTAGGCTTAGGTTAAGGCTTAGGCTTAGGCTTCGGTTTCGGCTGACATTTAGGCTTAGGCTTAGGCTTGAGCTTCGCCGTAGGCTTAGATTTAGACTTGGCTTAGGTTAGGCTTAGCTTAGGCTTAGGCTTTGTTTAGACTTAGCCTTAGGCTTACCTGCACAGCTTTCCCGGCGTCTTCGCAGAGTTCAGGTAGCGTATGGCGTCCCGAAGCGAATTCGTAGCCGACACAAGCCACAGCCACGTCTTCTGGCACTAATTGGCCCACCGCCGAGGTACCGTACTTCCGGTCACCTTCCTAAAGGAGCTAGGAAGCTTAGAAAATGGTAAAAAAAAACCGAAAGAAAAAGTTGGTCGCGCTTGGGATCGAACCCTCGACCCAAAAAGTAAAAATCTTTAAAAAAACCTACAATCCAATATCCGCCATGGAAGAAGACGAACATCCTCTTCCCGACTTGTCCCCAAACGTCAATCTGACGAAAAGAGGCCCTTTGGATCATTTTAAGGGGACTAGCAACCTTCTGTTTGTCCATAGGCCCATACGGTATCTCGTGGTGGACGTGGTTTTTCTTGTTTTCGTTCAGCTGCATCTCCATTACCTCGAGCCATTCGGAGATTACCTAGATTTATCGCGTTCGAGGGTTACCTAGCAGGGGATCCTTCAGGATTTAGCGATTTTCTAGCGTAATCGATTACGCGATTAAAATTGGCAAGTTAGGGCAGGTTAGCAGGGATTTTTCAGGAATTTCGGATGGAAACTATCTTGCAAATCCCTTTAAAAACCAGGAATTTTCTAGCGTAACCTGGTAAGCCAGCGCGGACCTTTTGATGAATTCGTAGATGAGCTAGGGCAGCCTAGCAGAGGTTTTTGAGGAAGTGCGGAGAAAACTACAGGGTGGCCAAAAAAAAAAGTGCCTGGTTTGGGTCAAAATATCTCGCTAACGGAAGCGAATCGGACCATGGTTACCATGCCAGAATGCTTAAATATGCTGGGTATGAAGATTTAACACAACTTGATTTTTTCGATTTTCGGCGACGTATCAATACAAATGACACCCGGAAAATGTGCGTTCAGCAGAAATTCATTTGCTTTTTTCTCACTTTCCTGTGGTGGCTGGGTTCTAATTTTTCCTATTTAAGTTAGTGTCGGTAGTAGATATGCACCTATAAAATTTAAGAATTTTTGAGGGTCTGGTTGACAAGTTATAGAGGAATGAAATTTTGTATGGGGAAATTTCGTAAATTTCGAAAATTACAAAAACCTATGGCCAAAACATCGGAATAAGTTGTTGTAGAATAACTACGGACCCTATACAACCGCATAAACACATTAAAAAAAATTTCGAGATCGATGAATTTTCGAGTTTTTCAACGACCCCCGGGTCATGGATTTTTCCGGGTCTCGAAACCGGACTTTGGAAAAATATTTGTAAATTGCCAAAGGGGACTCAGCTGTTTTCTTTGCTTAGCTATGTAGGAGTGGGGTTTATCAATCATCTCCAAAATTTCGAGCCACCGTACCCCTTTGGAAGGGCGTATTTTAGGGCCTCCAAAACGGTTGGTACGTGCTTTTTTTCCAAAACCCGCTAACAATTTATAAATTTTAACAGCGCTATGAAAATTGTAATTTTAATTTTATCTGATATTATTTGAATAGCGCATCCTAAAGCCACGTTCTTGAATTTATTTGACCAGCCGTTGGCGAAAAGAAAATTCATCAAACCCCGAAATAAACCGAATTCGAGAGGGCGTAAAAAATTTTTGGGAGGTGAAGTCGCCAGGAACTTTTCACCAATAAATCTGTGGTATTAGTTAAATAAAACTATGCAAAGATTAAAAAAATTTAACGTCGAAAAAATTTTACGAAGAATTTTAAACTTCGGTTTTTGAACAGGGTGATTTTCCATTTATGGCTGAAAGTCACCATAATTTTGTATCAGATTGCTCCGGAATTTGACAAGCGTAAATAAAAACATCAAATCTTTAATCGTATCCATAAGATCCAGGTGGCTTTTTATTTTTAAAAATTCGAAAATTGACTCGGCTACTCGGACCCAAAATCGGCTCTCTGACCTTGTTTTGCACTATGCCTCGTAACTTTGTTATTTACCACCCAAAATCAGTAATTTTTGACAGGCGATCTTACAATCACCTCTAGAAGGTCCTCGAATTGAAAAATCGTCAATTTATGGAATTTTGCGATGGCATGCTAAAACGCGCTCCACGGGGGTTACTGTAGAAAACCGAAATTCGCGATTTTCGTGGTGTTTTTGCCATGGAATCGCTTCGGTCTTTCGGTAAAAGCAATATTAACAGTTTTGGTACAACTGACCAAGAATTTACAAGATTCTGTGGCAGAATTAAAAAATCAGTTTTTAGTCTTTTCATGAAAGTTTGTGGATAGTACGCTCTCGTATTTGGCAGTGAGGTGCCCCTACTTATTGCCTAACAACCCAGAGGTTTCAGCCGGATCGAAGCTAGGGGCCTCGAGAAAAGCGAGAAAAACGAAACCTACAGTACCCCCGCTAGGGCACGTTTTAGCAAGCAATACAAAAATACCATAGATTATGTTGGGTTCTGGTGTGGAATCCGAGATTAATATTTGGATAGGTCATTGACAAAATATCAGCCATGGGCAGTGAGTTAGAAGCGAGTTATGACTCAAAGAACAAAAATAACGAAAACTCGCGAAAATTGTTTCGTTTTTAGAAAATGGAATAGGCCTCGAAAAATTCTAAGATTTTGCCATTACGTTTCTACAAATTTATACTATTTTTAGGCAAAAAATCAGAATTTTCCCACCACCGGTTCAAGAACGCACAATTTTCGGTCGTAACCCGGCGTCAATAGTACAGTTTCGTACCCAAAAATCGAAAAAATCAAGTTGTGTTAAATCTTCATACCCAGCACATTTAAGCATTCTGGCATGGTAACCATGGTCCGATTCGCTTCCGTTAGTGAGATATTTTGACCCAAACCAGGCACTTTTTTTTGGCCACCCTGTAAACTTGTCAGGCTCTTTAAAGAGTCCCTAAATTGCCTAACGTAAACGATTACGCCACCAAATTACATACCTTGGCCGGTTCTTTGTCACTTCCGGTATGATGGCTGCATGAGTGGGAACAATCTAATTCCGTCATTCCTTCCTCGTGACGACACATCGTGGCCGGCTAGCAGGGATTCTTGAGGAAATTGAGGAGAGAGAGAGAGAGAGGGAGAGAGAGATAGAGAGCGGGGGGGAGAGACAGGGAGAAACAGAGAAAGAGAGGATAGGCAGGCTAGCGGAGATCCTTGCGGAAAACAAGAAAATAGAGATAAACAAACCAAAACAGGCTCGGGATAGGTTGATTGGCGTGTAGATAACATTGGGGGGATCAAAATCAGCCGTCCTCGCGCAGGGGGAAATCGATATCTGATCGCGGCTATTTTGTTAGCCAGCAAATTGAGACGAGGCCGGCTAGCAGAGTTCATTTAGGAACGAAAACGTCATCTGCTTCCGGATCTTTGGGTTCCTCTCTGATCGATTACGACGCTTAAATACTCTGTAATTTTTCTTTGTGTCTCTTTAATCTACCGTAATCAATTATGCCAAGTAATTCGACTCGTCTCGTCCTCATATTAAAGCTTTATTTACCCTTTTCTTTACAAGTTTTTTTACAGAATGCAACCGAAATTTTGGGGCGGAGAGGGATATTCAAATTAGAAAGGCACATCACAACGCAAAGTACTGTAGAATTTTGTGGGCTACAAACTACAACCGAGACGAATGGGGGAGCGCAAATTTTTAAAGGTCTAGTTAACCCGGAGTTGTAATAATTATTTAAGTCGTGAGGGCCTATAAGTGAATGGGAGGAGAGAGAGGGGTAGGGAGAGAGAGCCAGAGAGAGAGAGAGAGAGAGAGAGAGAGAGAGAGAGAGAGAGGAAATAGAGATAAATCGAGAAATTAAGAATAAAAAGTGAGCACGGACTGTTGATTGCCTCTCAATAGAAGAGTCGGAGGAAGTCCCTCGAGTCATCATCTCCAGCCAGGAGAGGTAGAGAGACGGAGAGACCATTCCTTTACGAGGGACCGGAAGCGTTCTAAAAATTGAGGTTTGAGAGGCAGGCTAGCAGAGATCTTTGAGGAAATGAATCCACGAAAAACGGATCAAGCAAGTATCATTTAGGAATTCTCGGGGCCCGAGCAGGCTAGCAGCGACCATTCAGGAGCGCAGGGCAGGCTAGCAGAGATTCTTGACGATAGAAAACTCACATCACAATCAAATCAGCTCCCATCGAGTTCTCCTGTAGCAGCTCCCCAATCCTGAGCTGCCTGAATGTCTTGTCCCTCTGGGCTTGCAGCTCTGAGGGTGAGGTCCATCCGTCTCCTTCCCTCTCTTCTCCCTCGGCTACCGTATACGGCGCGATTAGGTTTTCCCAGGTTTTACGCCTGAAAATATTGGTTGGTGTCACGCTCCCTCTAAAAAGGCATATCGTATCGATTTTTGATGTTACTAGCCCTTTAAATTTCAGTTTCTAGCTGTCACCATCCCTTTTAAAAACTCACGTTTCCGGTTTCGGCTTCTTCCCAATGTCCGACATCACCGACACGTTGCTGAAGTCGATTCTGAAAAATTTACCAATTTTTTTGTAGCCCATCTCTCTCTCTCTCTCTCTCTCTCTCTCTCTCTCTCTCTCTCTCTCTCTCTCTCCCCTCTCCCTCTCTCCTACCTGAACTTCGTCAACAAAGCGACGAGTCCTCGCTGCTCAGCCTCCATCGTATGTCTCGACGTCGAAATGGAGAAGACACGGAGTTTAGCGCCCTGAATAAGGATGCGTAATCGATTACGATGTGTAATTTGGTGTCACCCTCCCTTTAAAACACGAGACCGACCTCCAAATATGATTTTGGAATCGTTAAGAGATGCGGAATCAGCAGTGAAAGCCCTCCATCATCATACAGCCACCAGACGTCAATCGTTCCCCTCGCGAATCTTCTTCGAAAATCGAGACATTGACGTGAGGAGGGCCTTCTGCTCCACGGTGGTTCGACGAGACCTGAAAAAGCACTATTTTTGAGGCTACAAACTACAAAAATTGTTATAGTAAGCCGGAGTACAAACTACAAAAACTCTAGACTTTGGACTCGAAACCACAAAAACGGGCACATCGAGCCAGACTACAATATACAGAAATCGACAGGACGCGAGCTACAACTTCAAACTACAAACGGGATACAGTGGGTGGACTACAAAGTACAAGAATGACGGCAAGACGCTGACAGCGAGGCTTTAAGCTTAAAAAAAATCGGAGTCCAGAAGCCAGACTACAGACTACGAAGCGGGCTACAGACTACAGGCTACAAAATGCGAAATTTTGCAACATTTAGCGACGAAAAATGCTGCTTACAGACTCTCCTCGGGCGCCAGACTGATTTTCTTCAGCTGCGCCATCGAAATCTTCGGCCGGCTACAGAAATTGGCAAATACAAACTACAGACCACAATTCGTAAAATTCCGATTCCCACGCTTTTGGTCTAGGCTATAAACTATAAAATCTGTGGCTTCTAAAGGGCCAGTGAAGGCATAAACTAGCTGAGCTAGCGGTGGGCTACAAACTACAAGCGTGATTTTGAAGGCGCTGTGAAGGCAAAATCGGCGAAACTACAGACTACAATCCGCAAAAATCCCGTTTTAAAGGGCCATTGAAGGCAAAAAGACTGACCCTCTCCTCCTGATGCTCATATTCGTCTTTTGTTCTTTGAGCGGGATCCGCTCGCATTCCTCTGTAGTTTGAGGTCTGAAAAATGATTTTTATCACTTTAAAGGACTTTTAAGCTCACTTTTCATCCTCCGCGTCGAGGTACTCGCCCTCACTGTCTGCTTCGGAGTCCTAAAAAAACGTTTTTAAAGGGCCGTTGAAGGCAAATCAAGTGGACTTTTGGCTTCAATGGTCCTTTAAAAAGGCCGTTGGAGCTAACCTCATAAAGATCCTGCCTTTAGCGGCCCTTTAAACCCCAAAAAACTTACGTCTAGATCGAAATCGAACGGGAAATTCTCGGCAAACGATCCAGTGGCTGAAAAATAAGATTTAGACAGATAAAATTAACATCTTCAGGCAAAAATTAGGCATCTATAGCGCACAAACGGCAAGGGCATGCTAGCAGCGACAATTTGCGGGGAGCTGTCAGCCTATCACTTCACAAAAATATGTTAAGCGCGTTCCACTGCTCTACCGTACCCTCGGCCACCTTCATCCCCTCCCTCATGAAGGTCTCCATCGACCGGGCGCTCCGCGACGGCGCCATTTGGGGTACTGTAGCTGTATATTTTGGGTCTGTCTCTGCCCCTTTAATCCCGAAAAATTACGAAAATTGACTTACAAAGCGCGTCGTCTTCGTCGGCAGCTTTTTCTTCGTTGTCGGAAAGGCGGCCTTTTCTGAAAAAAGGCTTAGGCTTGGCTTGGCTTAGGCTTAGGCTTAGGCTTAGGCTTAGGCTTAGGCTTAGGCTTAGGCTTAGGCTTAGGCTTAGGCTTGGGCTTAGGCAAGACTCACTCAATATCCGCCAGCTTGTCCTTTTCCTTCAAAATATCGAACGACGCATCCGAACGGCCGGAGTTGACTTGTGGATTACTGTAAAAACGTGATTTTTCCTCATGTCACTCTCCCTTTAAAACCAAAATTATCTGAATTACCGTACCTATCCTTAACTGGCCCAATCGATTCCTTTTTCCTGCCGTCATGGTGCCCATTCAGAATCCTGAGGTTCTCCGAGAAGTCCAGACCGGCATTGTTGCAATTCCGCAACACCCCAACGCCCATACGATAGTCGAAAGCGTCTCTGGAAGCGAAAGATTTCTCACTCTCTCTCTCTCTCTCTCTCTCTCTCTCTCTCTTCGAAATCGCAAATCCTTACTGAATAATGCCAAAATACTCGCTCATCTCGCCGATCATCTTCTCCGTCGGCTCCTTGTCCACCCAGTTGCCCTTGTAGCCCAGGATTACGATGTTTGGCCGCAATTTTCCAAGACCGGCAGTCTGAAAACGGATTCGTCAAAGAATCTCTGCTAGCCTGCCCCTACAATTCTTCAAAGAATCTCTGATAGCTACCTGATACAGCGCTCGAACGCCCTGCCGCATCGATGGATCCGCGATGGACGTGTAGAACGACTTGGTCTTCTTCTTCCGCAGCCAGTCCGTCAACTGCCTGTCCAACTTCCTCAAGACGGACAGCACACGATCCGTCGGGGCGTACTAATCTCGAAACTACAGGGTATATATCGTAACCTACAGGCACGACGTAGCCGCAGACCATCAAGGAATTTCCCTTCGTGATGTTGCCGACAAAATCGACAAGTGAGGGCCGGGACGCCGGGTTTCCGGTCAGGACGAGGATTGGGGTCTGAAAGAGGTTTTGTAGCGTTGGAGAAAGCTAAGCTTAAGCCAAGCCAAGCCTAAGCCTACCTGTAATTTTTGACGTGCTCCTCCGTGTTAGCCAGCTTCACCATCCCGGCCAGCGCGTTACGATAGCTGTGAGCTTGAGTGGATGAGCCCCAATTCACATCTGAAAATCCGAAATTTAGACTTCCCAAGGATCTCTGCTAGCTTGCCATATAGGTGCCTTTAAACCCACGAAAATCGCGTGCTTTTACCTGGTTTCCGGTGCCACAGGTAGATAAAGATCAGCGCGAAGAAGAAAAACGTCAGCAGGGCGGTGATCCTAAAAATCCCATTCGATTACGCCATGAAATGAGTAATGGAGAGCGAGAGAGAGCGAGGGAGAGAGAGAGAGAGAGAGAGAGAGAGAGAGAGCGAGAGAGAGACGGGCCTTACCAGCTGACGATGAACATGACGACGACGCACAGGATGGAGCCGGCGAGGGAGACCCACTTGTTGTAGTATTTGAAGCCGGGGCGGAAGCCTGGAAATGGGAGGGGTTGCCCAATGGTCTCTGCTAGCTGCCCCTCCTCAAGAATCTCTGCTAGCCTGCCCACCTGGTGAGTCGGCGAACGATTGATCGAAGCAGGCGTAGTTCAAAATGGCGTACGAGGCCAGGAAGAAGTTGGAGATGATCGGGGCGATGGCGTTGAGGTCGCCTGAAAATTTAGAGGTTGTAGTTTGTAGTTTCTGGATTTTTGTAGATTGCCGTGCAAGCGATAAGCTACAAGGTACAACCGTCGCAGCGCTAAAGCAAGGGTTTAAAGGGCCATTCAAGGCTCGGAAATTGACTTACCGACAAGGATGACGAGTAAAGCGAGTACGGCTACGAGAGCATAAGCTCTTCGTGGCTCTTCATCACGCCCGAAGCCCTTGCCAAAGTAGTCGATGCCCGGGAAGAGGCGATCCTTGCAGACGGCCTGAAAAAGTGGAGTTTGTAGTTTGGCGTGTTAGCCTTAGACTTAGGCTGGCTTAGGCTTTAGCTTAGGCTTAGGCTTGGCTTAGGCTGAGGCTTAGGCTTAAGCTTGCTTGGGCTTAGACTTATGCTTAGGCTTAGGCTTAGGCTTAGGCTTAGGCTTAGGCTTAGGCTTAGGCTTAGGCTTAGGCTTAGGCTTAGGCTTAGGCTTAGGCTTAGGCTCCGGCTTAGGCTTGGGCTTAGGCTTAGGCTTAAGCTGCTTGGCTTGGCTCACCTGGAAAATCTTCGGAGCCGCTACTAAACTTCCGAGAGCACTGGACAGCGTGGCAGCAAAGATTCCGGCTGTGATGAGAGGCCCGAAAAGGGCTTGCATCTCAATCACCTCAAAAAATCGTTTTAAAGGACCAGCGAAGGCAAAAATCTACCTGATAAAAATTGAGGAGCCCATATTTACAGCCTCCCTCTTCGATCGTGCAGTTTGGGGGGACGAAAAAGCCGACGGCGTCCCACATCGGCTCCAGAATACCGTCAGCATGGCGCACGTTCGTGGACCCGGTGAAGATGACGATGAAGATGTAGACGATCGTGGTGGCGAGGATGGCCAGGAGGGTGCCGAGAGGGATGGCTTTCTAGAATCGAGCGTTTCTCTCTCTCTCTCTCTCTCTCTCTCTCTCTCTCTCTCTCTCTCTCTCGCTCTCTATCCCCACCTGCGGATTCGCCAAATCTCCAGAAATGTTCGCCCCAGCCATAATTCCAGTAGCGGCCGGGAAGTAGATGGCAAACACGGTGAAGAAGTTCTCCTTCTCGCCAAATTGAGGAGTCAGATTTGCCAGGAAGGTTCGCACTGAAATATTTGACTTCAATGGTCCTTTAATGGGGCAAGCTAGCAGAAAGTCATTGAGAAATTGGAGTGGCAGCTAGCAGAGGCAATTTTCCAATAAACCTACTGCTCAAAGCAGTTGCTCCTCGCACTTTCGTGTGCATCGTCGGCTCCAGGATCAGAGCACCAGCAAAGTAGTCGACGATGGAGGCGAGGAGGAGCACGAGGAGTCCCATCTGGATCTTCGACTCGAAGGAGGTTCCGATGAAGATTACGGCGACCATGGTGAGCAGGAACATCATGGCGACGATTCGGATAAAGTTGAGCTCGCTGTAAAATCGATTACGATGTGAAAATAGGTCGGTCTCTCTCTATCTCTATCTCTCTCGCTCTCTCTCTCATTCTCATGCTCACCTCAACATATCCAAAAATTCCTGCACCGGTGGGCTCGTCAGCGCGTGCTCAGCCAGCAAATCCCTAATGGTCTCTGCCAGCCCCACCATGTACATGGCAGACCCCACGCCATTAGCTAGGGTGAAGATCAGCCCGATAGCTCCTCCATACTCCGGCCCAAGTGAGCGGGAGATCTAAAAACGAGCTCATCGACCTGTCACCACCTCTTCAAACTCACCAGAAAATAGGCGCCGCCCCTTTCACTTCGCCATTGGTGCAGATGGCACATGTTGAGATTGCTGTGATGACTGTCACGAGGGTGGAGAGGAGCACGATCAGGATTCCGAGGACTGAAAGGATTAGGTATCGTAATTGGTTTAGGCTTAGGCTTAGGCTTAGCTTTAGCTTCGAGAAGTCAAGATTTACGCGTTGACCTACCAATTCCCGCTTGCCCGGTGACCCAGGAAATACGCAGGTACAGGATGACGCCGAAGATGCTCAGCAAGCACCGAACGAACACGCCCTCAATCCAACCAAATTTCTTTCTGAAATAGAGAGCGTATTCGCTTACGTAATGTAATTTGAAACGGGATTAATTTTTTATCTAGAACAGCAAAATAGCATAATTTGAAAGTTTCTAAGGTTTTACCGATTACGCTATAAAAATCCACCTGCCCGCTCCTTGATCTGGTGCCTTCAACTTCTCGATTTTCTCTTTGTCCTCCTCCCTGCCGGGTTCATCAATAGGCGGATGTTGGTCGAGGACGTGAAGCGCTTCTTCTAAAAGCCCACATTGTTTCTGCAAACTTTCGCTCTCTCTCTCTCTCTCTCTCTCTCTCTCTATCTCTGTCTCTCTCTCCCTCTCTCTCCCTCTCTATGTCTCTCGACTGCAACGTACCTTTAAACTGATCAATTTCCAGGCTCTCCTCGTGAACTGGCTGCTCTCCATGACCATGGATTAATTGTGCCATTGAGGGCCTATTGACGTCAACGGCATCGATGGAATCCCGGTAGAAATCGATGATTGGCGGGTGCTCGAGGGTAGCAATGTTTCTGGAAGTGTCTGTCCCTTTAAACCCCAGAAAAAGAGCTGAAAAGCCCCGAGGATATTCGAATACGCAATAAAAATACATGGACTTATAATTGGTGTACAAAGATCATATTTTATTCGATTACGCAACGAAAAGAACCTAAGAGTGCCTTGGGTCTATTTGATTACGCAATAAAAATTATAAAAAAGCGTACGGGCTTATCCGCTTACGCAATTGAAATACCCGGATCTGTAATTTAATCGGCAACCGATAAAAACCAGCTAGGCCTAGCCAGTTACGCCATGAAATTCCCCTACATACCTCCAGCTCTTCTGATTCAGCGTGTGCTGCCCCTCGTGTACCGTATCCGTCGTCTTCCGCTCATCCTCCCCGGCAGCACCTCCTCCCACGTTGAAATGGACATTTCGACGTCCGACCTGAGGTGTGTGGTTTGAAGCTTTGTACTACAGACTACACCCTAGGCTACAAGCTACAGATTACAAAACTCTACCGGCTCTGCCGAATCTAGAGTCTCGTCGTCGTCGTCGTGGTCGTCGTGGTGCTCTTCTTCTGCCGTTTCATCGGTGCCATTTACCTGGAAGGTTAGGCTCAGGTTTGGGCTTGGTTTAGGCTGAGGCTAAGGCATAAGCGTAGGCTTAGGTTAGGCTTAGGCTTGGGTTTAGGCTTAGGCTTGGCTTAAGCTAAGTCTTAGCGTACCGTAAACCTCCCCGTCGACACTGACGTCTTCCGCTCAAGAGTTTCTGAAGGCTGAGGCGGCTCGGAGACGCTTTTCACGCGTCGCGTGTCTTCCTCATCACTTTCGGCGGCTGGGGATACCTTAAAAAGAGCGTTAAATCAATTTTTTTAGATTTTCTAGCCCATAAGTTTAAACGGACTTCCTCGTCAACCTGTTGCACCTCGAAACGGGAGCTTTTTCGGGCACCCAACTCCCGCGGGGAACTCATAGTTTGTAGTCTGGAGTCTAGGGAGTAGAGTGTAGTTTGGAAGGGAGAGAGAGAGAGGAGAGAGAGAGAGAGAGAGAGAGAGAGAGAGAGAGAGAGAGAAGAGGAGCGAGAGAGCTAGCATCTTTTTGCACCCAAATTCGGGAATTTTCATGCCGTAATCGATTTGAAAAGGCTAAGGCTTAAAAGATTTTTAAATGAATAAAATTAGGAATTTTAATGTTTAAATTGATTCAAATACGTAATTCTGGCAGCAAAAGTTCCGAAAAATACTCAGAACGGCAACAAGAGGCCCCCAGGGGCGGCCATGTTGTCGCGCCCTTTCATGGATGAGGCCCCCCTGCAAACGGACAGACGACAAAAACAGGGACAACAGGGCGAGAGAGCGAAAGAGAGAGAGAGAGAGAGAGAGAGAGAGAGAGGGCCCACTAGGGCCCGCACTAGACAATTGATCCGGGTCGTTGCAGCTGGGTGGGTGCATACTAGGAACCCCGAAATGAATGAAGCCTCACTAGCTTGTTGATCTCTCTCTCTCTCTCTCTCTCTCTCTCTCTCTCTCTCTCTCTGTCTCTCTCTTGATCTAGATGTAGATTTTTGTTGTTGTATCTGGTGTACACTCATAAGCCGGGATGAAGATGCTAACGAAAACATTCAGGGGGTCTCATTTTTGTTTTTCGAAGAAAGACTCGTATCTGATTACGTCATTAAATTCAGAAAAAACACTGGAGATGCTGTTTTTCATCTAGAATTTGTTAGAAATGGGTAGATCCGATTTCAGATCTATAGATTAACCCGCGGATAGGCGGAGAGAGAGAGCGAGCGAGAGGGAGAGGGAGAGACAGAGAGGCAGAGAGAGAGAGAGAGAGAGAGAGAGAGAGAGAGACCGAGAGCAGAGGCGGAGCGAAAGACCGAGCAAGGCATAGGGCTAGCTGATAAAGCCAGCTAGCGCAGATCATTTAGGAACAGAATCGGAAGGGATCCGCTATTCTCATGCCCTAATCGAGTACGATAGCTAATTTCGTAATCAAAAGTCGTGTATTTCTGCTGGATTTTTCGCAAAAAAAAATTATAAGAAAAAGAAAAGAGCTACAGAACGCGCTACTAGATCTGTAGAAAATCAGAAAACGCTTAAGATCAAGAAAATTACTCCAATTTTGTGTAAAATTCCGGAAATCAGCGTAATTGGAAAATCTACCAGGACCCGCGCGGGACCCAGGCGAGAAAATTGAGGAAAACTGGCGCCCGGGTTAGGCGAAAAAGGGAAGAAGGGTGGAATGGTGTGGAGAGGAGGGCCAGATGTGGCTAGGGGCAACCGAAGAGAGCAAGAGAAGAGAGGCTTCCTCCTCTCTTTTGAGGAGGAGGGCCAAAAGGAGGAGGAGGGGGAACGGCCTAAATCACCATGTTTACCGCCCCTCCGAAAATCCACGAATATTACGCATATTGGTGCACTATTTTGGCGGGAAATCGTCAGATTTGGCACTAGACTGAAAAATAGGGCACTCGAAATTTGGCGAAAAATATTTTTAAAGGGCCATTGAAGGCAAAAACCGTCCCTGGGGCCTATGGATTTTGACGTCGCCAAAACTTCACTTTCCCTTTAAAATGCGCATTTTGAAGAAACTGTTTTCAAAGGCCAACTGAAGCCAACCAACACCCACCTGAAATCGTGACGAGCTGCTTTTCCTAAGCTCCCCCTCGGGCGGGAGGAGCTGCTCCTTCTCCTCGGGCACATCCAGACGATTCGTGCTCATTTTAAAGGCACTCGGAAGGCATGGAGGGGAGCCTGAAAAATGTGTATTTTTTTGATTTTCAGGTAGGCTAGCAGAGAGCGTTGAGGAAATTTGAAGCAGACAATACGCATGCGTAAGCCTAAGCCTAAATCGAAGCCTAAGCCCATCCTAAGCCTATGCACAAGCCAAGCCCAAGCCTAAGCCTAAGCCTAAGCCTAAGCCTAAGCCTAAGCATAAGCCTAAGCCTAAGCCTAAGCCTAAGCCTAAGCCTAAGCCTAATAAGCCTAAGCCTAAGCCTAAGCCTAAGCCTAATAAGCCTAAGCCTAAGCCTAAGCCTAAGCCTAATCTTAAGTCTAAGCCTGCGCCTTTTTCCGATCATATCCTTCTAGTGTCAATAGTATCCAGGTGTTGTTGGCCACCCCCGAAAAGTATGGACGTCCCGTGCTCCTTCCCATGGCTAATATGGGAGGCGAAATGGGGCGCGCGCAACACGGTCCATTCCGCCACTGTACTATCCACACCTTGGGAATCTACAGGACGATCGCTTTTTATGGGAGAGTTGCCAACAACGAATTTGAATCACGGGGAGAGAGAGAGAGAGAGAGGGGGGGGGAGAGAGCGAGAGAGAGAGAGAGCGAGAGAGAGCGAGAGAGAGAGAGGGAGAGAAAGAGTGTGAGAGAGGGAGAGTGAGACAGAGCGAGAGAGACGAAGAGAGAGGGATCGAGAGCATTACTATTAGTTTTTCATAACGAAAAAAAACTTTCAGGGCGCCGGGACTCTTCAAAAATCCAGAAGATGACTTGGCAAGCCCCCAAACATCTAAATTATGCTAAAATAGCTTTTTTAAAACCTAAAAAACTGTTTTTACTTATTTTAAAGGAACTAGAAAGCCCTGGAAACGTCTGGAAAGCAAAAATTTGAACCGGAATGAACCCAAAAATCAGAATTTTGCAAATTCTATTAATTCCGCGGTGCTCCAGTTGTTTTTCCGGGATCATGAATTAATTCATTTTGCAAAAATTAGGGTAGAAGTTGCGAAACTCGCGAAAAACCATGAAAAGGCGGGAATTCGGAGGGGAAAAGCGGAAATCGGGAGCCGCCGAGTTGTTATCATTCGGAGAAATTTCCAGGAAGGCTTTTATCAATACCGCCATTTTTTTGAGTGGCTTCCGCACAAAAATAGACATCAATTAGGGGTTAATTAAGCTATTTAAAGCTGGAACAAAGACACAAACGTCAAAAAATCGTCAGTTTCGATTTTTGCCAGTCTGGAAATGCCATGATTCATAGAGAAGCCCCCGCTTCCGTTTTGTCTACATCAATATCGAGACGCCCAAGAAAAGAGCGGGCCAAAACAAATGAGGAGTGTCTCGGAAAAACCTTAAAAATGCACAAAAAAAGCGCCGAATTCAGGGCGTTGCTCATCCGGAATGAATGAAGCTTTTCCGGCAAAAAATCTGGCTGTAGGCATTCGATTTAGCCATGAAAATAATTTAAAAATGTTTCTAAAAGACGATAAAACGATAAAAATCCATTTTAAAGGCCCGTTGAAGACAAAAATACTATAGATTTTGAAGCTCTTGACTTCATGGAGCCTTTAAAATGACATAGCTAATCATGTACCTAAAAAGCTATAAAAACGTCATTTTAGGCAGGTTTTTAGCATTTTAAAGGACGGTTGAAGGCAAAAAAGCGATGGATTGCGCTTCAATGGCCCTTTAAAATGGTATAAATCTGGTTTATAGGGCTGATATTTACTGTTGTCATCGATTCAACTGGAAAAGTGTTACGGGTAGAGAAATCCAAGATTTGAGGATTTTAAAGGACCGCTGAAGGCAAAATAGCTATGAATAGCTAAGGATTTTGGCTTCAAGGGGTCTTTAAAATGATATAGCACAATCTAGCGAGGTCAATATATCCATGTTGTGATTGAATAGGGCCCGGGGGGTAACAGTGGGCCTCCCGTTCACCCAGCTGGCCACATTGTTGTGTAAAACGAGAGAGGGTCCAGGCGAGAGAGAGAGAGAGAGAGAGAGAGAAGAGAGAGAGAGAGAGAGAGAGAGAGAGAGAAAGCAGTTCATATATTTGCACATCCCTCATAGCCTCAGAGACATGCCGCGCGCCACACTTCAACAGGCTTTTCGTGCTTTTGCAAGGGGGGCGTTTTGACTGCTATGGACTTTGACGTCGCCAGTTCGACCCCCGGCCGCGGAGGTCAAACAGCAAAACGTGGAATTCTTGCGCTTTTTGACGTAGTACGCTGAAGAAAATCAAAAAGCAAAACTTGGGCGGGGTCGAACTCGAGTTCACAAGAAACGTTGCTGAGGTCACAGACTCAAATCGTGCTCAAAAATGGTGGAAAAATCAAATAAGAAACAAACCAAGCCTATGCCTAAGCCTAAGACCGAGCCAAAGCCTAAGCTAAGCCCAAGCCAAACCCAAGCCAAGCCGAAGCCTAAAAACACCTAACTGCCCCTGGATTTTAGTGTTTTTTTTGTTCTTCGGCGAGGCCATGAGAGAGAAAGCGAGATAGAGAGAGCGAGAGAGAGAAAGCAAGAATCGCTGCCCCGAGCCCTTGATTGCCACCCAACGGGCTTCTTCCTCCCGGCTATTTCTATTTTTTTCGGCGTGCCCGATGGGTTATATTGCCCCAGGGGCGGCTGTGCGTCTCTAATCCTCCAAAAATCCGTCCTCTCTATTCTAAATCTGCATCTAAAAAATCTAAAAATTTAGAAATCGAAAATTTTTAAAATGGAAAATTCCGGAAGAGGAAAAGCCCGAGGAAAATCCATCAAAATAAGCTCCGGGATTAGAGATGGGGAAACGACGTCTTTAAAGGGTTTTAGAAGCCGAAAAAACAAGACAGAGAGGCAATCGGGAAGGGCAGGCTAGCAGAGATTCTTTGAGAAATACAAAAAATGCTAGAGAGCCGTGAAAAGCTGCCGGAAGTAGAGTTTGACCCGGCAGCCTGGAGGCTTTTTGAACATTTTTAGCCACTCTCTCTCTCTCTCTCTCTCTCTCTCTCGCTTTCTTCCCTGCTCTTTCGCCGCCGCAAAAATATTTCTTTGCGGCTGGTCAACAAAAACACCTGCCCCGGGGCAATGGCTCTCAAAAAGCGAAGGATGCTCAATATTTTTTGAGTGGCTGGGAATATCCAATTTCTGGGCCCGAAATTCTATTAGCAGAAATAGAATTGCTTGGCGTAGGCTTAGGCTTCGGTTTAGGCTTGGCTTGGGCTTAAGCTTGGCTTCGGTGTAGACTTAGGCTTAGCTTAGGCTTAAGTTTAGGCTTAGGCTTAGGCTTACGTTTGGGCTTAGGCTCGGCTTAGGCTTGGGCTTAGGCTTAGGGATAGGCTTGGAAACACAAGAAAAGCAAGGTAATGTGAAAATGAATACGATTTTCACTTCAATGCCCCTTTAAAACTCATAGATTTCCCTTAAACAGCCCTTTAAAAACTCTAAGCCCTAAATCTCGAGTAAAATCTGAGAAACAACGACCGGTGAAAATTGGATTTGTGCCCTGGGGGGTTATGCAGGAGGGAGCAGGAGCAGCAGCCCCCGGTGAGGCCCATCCACGCTGAAAAAGGGATGAGGAGAGAGAGAGTGGGAGAATTGAGCAAGAGCAGACATTGAAAGAACAGGAAAAGCGGAAAAGCATGGGATTGACCTCGCGAATCCCCAAGCACGTAATTTGACCCCCCGCGGGAAGCGAGGCCAAGTAAATAAATGCCCCCAGGGCAGGCAGGTTAGCAGAGATTTTTTGGGGAAGTGGGGCATTAATGGGTGGTTTTAACCTTAGACTAAATATCTTATGTTTAAGAACCCTAACAATTCTACCTAAAGGGCTGTTGAAGGCAAATCCATAGCTCCCACGGGGTTTTTTTGGCACTGGAAAACTAGCAGAGATCATTTAGGAAAAAACTTGCTGGAATTATTGTTTAACGGTCTGATAAGTCATAAAAGGTAGGCAAACTAGCCGAGATCGTTTAGGAGGGCCAGGCATTCTAGCGGAGACCATTTAAGATGGAAAACCGCGCGGGTATGCTAGCAGAGGCCATTAGCGAAATAGCCTGAACTTTTAAAGGCACCTGCAAGTCAAAAATCGATGAATCCAATAAGACTTTAAAGGACCATTGAAGGCACGAAACTACCCGTTATCAGTGGACTGAACAGCATGTCTGTTAGTTTGTCTGATCGACTGTCTGTCTGTCGACTATAAAATGACCGTCCGCCCCCTCGTCGTCCATTCCCTCATAGTGAATAGACGCGTAATGTTTGCCCTTCGAGTTTTGGGGCTTTGTCCACCTCCGCCCTCCCTTCGCAACCACATTTGCTTTCACTGGGACCCTAAAGTGGACCCATTCAACGGGGAGGGCCAACTTAGGGCCCAAATGGCCTTTGCTAGCTTACTTGGGGTGGAATCCGTTCTTCATTGGTTTCTGCTAGCTTTCTTCCTCGACTTTTGGCTTCCGGGCACCTTTAAAAGAAGTTTCTGTAGGCCCAAATGATCATTGCTAGCCTGCCTAGGCTCGGATCGCCCCCTAGAAGTTCCTAGGGATCTCTGCTAGCTTGCCCCCCTGTTCTTGACTTCCAGACATCTTTAAAACACACCAGGCAGTCGCTAGTCCCTATAAATGGTCTTTAAAGTTCCTTTCGACACCTCAGTACACCTGGCCGCCTCGATGTTGGTCCCCTGATAGCGTGATTCGGGCAATATCGGCCCCCGCGGAGGGGAGACTGGCCATCAATGGGCCCATAAAATGCCCTCCAGCGACGAACAGGCGTCTGGATGCGAGAGAGAGAGAGGGAGAGAGAGAGAGAGAGAGAGAGAGAGCGACAAAAACCAATGCTCTCTGCAACATCACCCCCGGCTTTTTCCACACTCGATCACTCGATTTATAGCCTGACATGGCCGAAGCGACACGTTGTTCCCTGCGGCTATTTGGAGGTGTTGGACGCCAAAAAACAAAAGGGTAAGCCGAAGCCCAAGCATCAACCTAAGCCTAATCCCAAGCTCAAGCTCAAGCCTAAGCCCAACCCTAAGCCAAGCTTAAGCCTAAGCCTAAGCCCATACCTAACTAAGCCAAGCCTAAGGCTAAGCCCAAGCGAAGTCAATTAAGCTTTGGAGAGCTTAAAAAGTTAATTTATTCGCTTTTAAAGGCCCATTGAAGGCAAAATTCCATAGAATTCGTTACAGAAAATAAGCTCCAACCTCTGGCACCGACATCACAAAACGAAATGCGCGTAAACTCGGCAAAACCGATAATAGGAAAGGCTAGAAAAGGGGAAAATAAGATGCAACACATAGAGATCACCAAGGGAAAGAAAAAGAAGATGTCACGCTCCCTTTAAAGAAACAGGGAAGTCATGAAGCCGTTTTTGGCTTACTGGTCCCTTTAAAACAAACTTGGCGCGTTTTAAAGGACGATTGAAGGCAAAAGTGGGCGTGGCTCGACTTGAAAAGTCTTTGAAAATTAATTTTTCACATTTTAAAGGACCATTGAAGCCAAAAAAGGGCGGATCGATTTTTAGATGACCTTCGGCAGGGAATACATCTTTTTCGTCCAATAAAACAGTAACATTACAGGAATTGTGACTATCGTCAGGAAAAAGGTCATAAAAATGAGGTCCAGCCGCTCGGCGATCCTGACGAAGCCGTTCCCTTCTTGGCGACGTCGGCTGGAGACGTGCTCAACGACGTCGACTTCGTCCATTTGGGCCTGAAAGGGGGTAGGGTAGCAGGGGAATTTTGGGAAATTCTAGACATCAGAGCGAGCTAGCAGAGGTCATTTGGGAATTTCTAGTTTTCAGGGTAGGCTAGCAAAGAGCATTTCGGAATTTTTTGCTTGATAGCAAGCTAGCAAAGACAAATGAGGAATTTCCAGACCTAGGGCAACTAGCAGAGACCATTTGGGACATTCTGAGAATTTTTACCTGTATATGCTCACACGCCTCGATCAATCGCTTTATAAACGTCTCGATCAGCCGGATCTTCTTCTGCGTCACGTCGGTTGTTCCGTTGCGCTCCGGAACGACGACCTGATGAAGTGGGGAAGAAGGGCAGCGGCGGATTCGCTAAATTGAGGTTTTTAGGCTGCTACAGTTCCATTAAACCCTTAACAACTCATTTTCAGGCTCGGCTAGCGGTCACGCTCCCTTTAAAACCGGAAAATCGCTGAAAACTCACCGAATATTTGTTTGGCCTTAACAAGAAGATGTAGACGAGCCACGCCGGCGGTTCTCTACCGTAACGCCCCATTCGGTGCACCTGAAACAATACATTACGCCATGAAATCCCAAGAAAATCGACCAGAGCAAAAATTTGGTGAAGTTAGTGTCGTAATCGATTAGCTTAAGCTCACTACCGTACCCTCATAACGATCCCCGTCGTCATCGCCGCCACTGACACCACGACCATGTTGAACAGGAAGTAGGCAACTAAAAACGTAATTTATTACCCTATTTAAATCACTGGCAGCATGGTCAAGTGGGTAGTGAACTAAGCTATCAAGTTCACCACCCGGGTTCGACCCCCAGCCGCGCCATAATTTTTGCTTTTTGCTTCTTTTTGTTTCCTAAGCTTTTCAACACCCCTGACTCATTTTATCGCCGGAAATCGCAATGCTTAAGGCCGAAATCCCCCTTGGGATGGGCCCTAAGGACTCGTGGCCCACCTCACCCATTCCACCGTAATAATGTGGCCCATTAAAGGGACTGGGAAGGGAAATCAGGTAGGGGAGAGGCATCCCCTACCTCACAAACACATTAAGGGGGCTATAGTAGCTTTAGGAATGAGGGGCAGGCTAGCAGAAATTCTTTGAGGAATTGGAGGGGCAGCTGGCAGAGATTCATTGAGAAATTGGAGGGCAGACTGGGCGGAGATTCTTTGTGGAATTGGAGGCAGGCTAGCAGAGATTCTTTGAGGAATTTGGACGGGCAACTAGCAGAGATTCTTTGCGGAATTAAAGGGGCAGGCTAGCAGAGACATTTGCGGAACCCACCGAGCAGAGGAACATCAGTAGACGAATGTGGTACTTTCTCAGAAACTACGAGCGACAACACGGCCATGGTCAGGATGGCAGTGACTCCGAGGGTGAAGCGCTCCTAAAACCGACCGGATGCTGTCATGCTCGCTTGAAAACACTGACCTCTCGCTCTCCAGTGGTTGAGAATCTTGCGTAGAGTCCGACTACGGAAATGGCGCACATGATGTAGGAGGGGAAGGTGAGGGTCACCTGGAAAGGGATAGGCTTGGACTTAGGCTGATACATAGGCTTAGGCTTGGGCTAGGCGTGGGTTACGCTTAGGCTTAGGAACTACGAATCGTAGCTTATAGCCAACAAACTACAAACTACAAGCCACATTCAGGCTCCAAACTACAAACCATGTAAAACAGCGGCTTCCGCTTCACGTGAATCTCGTATTTGATCTCAGAAACGTTGATCCCCTCGTGGTCAAACTCCTGCTCGACGACGTGCACCTGAAAATTCGCATTAAAGGTCTATTGAAGGCACAGCTCTCTGTTCCGCAAAGAATCTCTGCTAGTCTGCCCACCCTCAACAAATTCCACTCCTCATTCTGCGTATAGTGGTCCGTTGCGTGCTCCTTGTGCCCGTGGAGCTTGATTTTGTCCTTGCCGTACGTCCACGAGGCGATCTGAATAAGGTGGCGTAACTGGATATACTTGTTTTTGGGCTTTTCACCTCCAAAGAACAGTTTTGGTCGTCGAGGGGGAAGTGCTCGATGTGGATCTCGCCTGGAAGGGGGTTTTTGCTTATGCTTAGCCAACTTACAGGATACTGTAGACACGAACGGCTTCGACGTCTCCACGGTCCCGTTGTAGTAGATGAGCCCGGGTGCTCGTACAGCGGTCAGCAGATCCTCGTGGTCCAGCCTGGAAACCCTGAGCCACCGGGTCTGCATTTTCACACTTTAAGGTTAGACTACGAGACGAACCGATTACGCTATGATATTCTCCTGATCTCCTTACTATGCATTACGACATGTAATTCCTGCTGCTTTAACCTTAGGGTGGGTTTTAGCAGCTTTTAAAGGGGTCGGCAAGTTTGGAGTGATCCTAGGTTATTCGATTACGCAATGTTATCCCCAGTTTTCGGGGATCAGACGAAATTGAGCCCTCACCGCTTTGAGCTAGTCGATCTGGCCCCAGGGTTTCGTTAGGCAATAAATTAAGAGGGTAGAGAGAGAGAGAGAGAGAAAGAGAGAGAGAGACAGAAAGAGGGGGACAAAAAAGCCAATTGGAATCGACACAAATTATCAAAAGCGTCAGGCGGCGGTCTTCCCTCGGGCTCCCTCCACAACCGCTCACCACTCACCCACGACGGCTGGGGGAGACCGAGCAGGAGGAAGAGGAGCAAAAAAAGCGAAGAGAAAAAAATTTTGTACTCAAATTGACCCGTTACCCTGAAAACGCCGAAAAAATAAAGAAGACGGGAATCCTGGAGAAATTTGGCCAAGGCAGGCTAGCAGAGACCATTTGGGAAAATTGCACCCAAAATCTCGACTCACATATTGAAAATGATGATGTCGGGCACCCAGATTTTCTCGAGAGGGAGCCACGTCTTCTCAATGCCCCCGAATTCGGCAGGATCCCAAGATAACGTCTTGTCGTTCCACCGCTCGTCCACGTAGACGAGCACGGTCATCGTCTGCTTCAGCTCGTCGATTCCTGAGCGAAAAATGGTGTAATTTGTATTTTAACGGAATCGCCATCAATGAAAAGTAAAAACTATCAATTACGACGTGAAATTAGGAGTTCTGGTGCCTTTAAAGGCTTGCCGGATTCGGTTACGCCATGAAATTCGCCGCTCACCTAAAATGTGAACAATCTCCAGCTCGTACTCAACGATGAGGCGACCATCCGGTGGAGCACAAGGGTGATGCTTTTTCAGGAGGAATTCGGTCAGCCTTCTTGATGCTCCTGGAAGGTTCAACGGTGCTTGAAAGTGAGCAGAAGCCCAAGCTTACGCCTAAACCTAAGCCAAGCTCCTCAAGAATCTCTGCTCGCCTCACTTTGTAGTTTGTATTTTGGCCCGGAAACCGCGTTCCCAAACAACCTGAAGCTCAAACAAGAAGCCGGGCCCTTCAAATGCCCTCCGGCTACGCGATCAATCTCCATTTCGGAGGAGCACCAACCCGCCAGGGCCAGCTGAAGCTCCCATTTATTTCAGGACGTTCAAAATGTTTTCTCTCTCCCTCTCTCCCTCCCTCTCTCTCGCTCTCTCGCTCTCTCTCTCTCTCTCTCTCTCTCTCTCTCTCTCTCTCTATCTCTCTCTTTTTCTCTTTCTCTCGCTCTCTCTCTCTCTCTCTCTCTCTCTGTCTCTCCTCTAAGGGGTTGACGCAAAGAAATTTAAAGGGACGACCCCCGGGGGAGCGATTTTTAAGCAGGGCCCCAACTCGACTTATGGATACTTGGGTGTTCTACGCCACAAAAAAAATCAAAAAGAAGAACGGATAGCATCATTTTTGAACTTTAGAGCAAAAAGCAAAAAGCAAAAAATGGCGCGCCGGGGGGTCGAACCCGGGTAGCTAGATTGGAAGCCAGACGCTAACCGATTGCGCCAACGTTTTGGGCAAATCTTTTGGCTAAATGCTTGATTTTTCCAGATTTTCTGGATCTCTGTATATTCCGGAGGACCGGAAGCGCTTTGGGGGATGAAAATGGGTCCCCTGGCCGGCTAGTAAAACGCATTAAAAAGGTGCATCCCCGCGCCTCCGTCACAAATCAGCCATTTCCCAAATGGGGGCCCAGGCCGCTGGAAAGGGCCCAAAAACAGGGAGACCAATGATTTTTGGCCATTTCGGAGGAGGGTGCGGCAGGCTAGCAGGGGTTCTTTGCGGAAAAATGGAGGATGAGGCGAGCTAGCAGCGATTCTTTGAGGAATTGCGACTCACCTTCTTCAACAGTCACATTATAAATGTCGGTGTCGGCTTCGTATTGGATCTGAAAGTAGGAATCGATTAGGCCATTAAATTACGCCGTGGAAAACTATACGATACGATACGCTACGAATTACAATAATGACGCTTACGTCGGCTTCGATTTTACGTCGAGGCTTTCGGCCCTAAAATTTGGCTAACTCCTTCCTAAAGAATCTCTGCTAGCCTGCCCCCCCAAATTCCGCAAAAAGCTCTGCTAGCCACCCACATCGACATCCGGTTGCCTCAACAAATCGTTCGTCGTCGCCCACGCGAACAGCACGATGGACGTGAGGAAAATGCAGACGCGACGGCGCATCCCTTGAGGTTTACAAGCTGTGGATTTGCCTTCAACGGTCCTTTAAAATGGAGATAAAGCTGAAAAATCAATAGCGAAAGGTGGAGCTCACTGGAAGAAACATGGGGCTGAGCCGGAGCCACCGATCTGGGTGCCGTGGCCTGAGCATGGCCCTCCAGGCCACGCCCCCTCCGGCTCAACCTTTTGCTCCTGTCTAGAGGGGTTAATCTTTGAAATTGAGCTCCTGCTGGTCAGTTGGATCATTAAAGGGACAGGAAAGTTCGTTTTTTGAGCATACAGAAAATTAAAAAGGAGACTCAGGCAGGCTAGCAGGGACCATTTGAGATCCAGGTATACTAGCAGATCCATGGGCCCTAGGTGGGACCCATGCTCACCAGATGTTTCACTAATGAGTGGAGGGTGTAGTAAAGGAGTCGGAGTATCTCTGCCTCTCTCTCTTCCTCTCTCTCTCTCTCTCTCTCTCTCTCTCTCTCTTTCTCTAGTCTTCGAATTCGATTAGGTCGCAGAAAGGCGTCACCATCTTTCTCTCGCTGTCTCTCCACTCTTTCGCTTTCCAAAATTTATTTTCATACAGATTCCGACGCAGATTTTTTACGCATATTCCGAATATCTTGGTTAACACCTCGCGCATTGGAGAAGATTTTCCGAAAACCGCGTTTAAAGTTAAATTCCAGGTAGTCCCTGCCCTCCCGCTTGGCCCCGAGCCAGACAGTCCATGGCTGACCCCGCGTGTCCCTCTCCCTCTCTCATCTCGCTTCGGAATCGAGTGCGGACGCGGGACCGGAAGCGGCCTCCACCTTTTCCGCCTCAACCCCACCAATCTGCTCCAAATAGCAAACATCAAACAAGAGAAGAATCGCCCCGCGCCCCCCTATGGTCCCACGCACGGGATGATAGCGGAAGTGCATCGGGATGGGAAGCGACGGAGGAGGGCGATGCGGTCACTGTCGGAATCGAGAAGGCCGGGGCAGGCTAGCAGCGAGTAATTGGGAATCCTGAAAAACGCTGCTTGTCGAATTACAAGACGTAATCGAGTCCAAAAAGCTCTCCGCAATCGAGAATACGGTATCTGCAAAGCTCCTTTGATGATCCGCTAATAGCCCGAGGGCAAATGTGATTTGTCGGCCCTAATCAACGCCCCGACAGCTTTTCGGGTGTTTTTTTGAGCGAACGATGGGGTTGGGTCGTTAATCAGAGGGGCAAATTGGCTGAGGAACACCTCGAGGAGAAGGAGGGTGAGCTGGCAGAGACCATTTGGGATCAGGAGAGGAAAGGGCTGGCTAGCAGAGATTCTCTGAGGAATTTGAGGCGAGGTGATGGAGGGGCAGGGTAGCAGAGATTTTTGAGGAATTGGAGCGCAGAGCCAGCTAGCAGAGATTCCTTGATCCCGATCCCCGCCTGGTTACCGCTAATTGGGTGCGATGTCTGCCGGCGGGATTTTTGTTGCGCCCGGGGGTCTCCCCTGGCCAAGGAGCACGAGTTACGACGTGCAGCTCCCGGTGGCCGTTGTCTCAATTTATGGCCCGGCCACTGGGCCCTTTGAAATGGGCCCCCGGGCCCACGGATGGGTGATTTTCAGGGTTGTGGGGACCCGGAAACAGGGGTGGGCAAGGTAGGTAGATCTGAAAAATGAGGACTGCCGGGATTTTGGTGGCGGGGCAGGGACTGCCGGGAGGGCGGGGGGAGAACGGCTCGGAGCGCCGGAAAAATTTGAGATTTTTAACAATGCAACATTGCAGGTAACAAGTATTTCATCTGGAAAACGGAGAGAAGCATTTGTTTGAATAATTGAATTATTGTATGTAGTAAGCATTTGGGTTTTTCCGGCATAATCCGGTTTTATGGTTAAGCGAGGTTTTTCCGGCATAATTCCGGAATACGGCAATTTGAGGGGCCTGAAAGTGGCACCAGATTATAGATCTCATCATTTCGCGTCGAACCATACCCTACATGTCCTTTCGGCAGTCCGACTTCGATGAAATGTTGGACTGCCGGATTTGAACCCGCGTCTGCAAAATGAAAAAAACGGGTTTTTGGGGACCGGGTCGCGACCCTTTAGGGGCCCATATCTCGGGGCCCCAACAACGCACCGGGACGGTAGATAGATCATTTTGTAGCTCAGGATTGGGGCAATCTGGTGGTGTATCAGTCTTCTTAAGAAACCGTAGGAGGCCGGAGATCCTGGACTGCCGAGTTTGAGGCCATTTTGCAGGAGCACATTTTACGAGTTTCTTCTAAGAATCATATCTCGATAATTTCTCGATGGAATTGGCTCAAATTTTCGGAGGAGATGGACCGTCAGCTGTTCTATCCAAGGCCTGGTAAAGCGAAACGTCGGCAGTCCGTTTTAGGAGGTAAAAAGAGCGATTTACATTCTGCAGACATTTTGCAGACGCGGGTTCAAATCCGACAGTCCAACATTTCCTCGAAGTCGGACCGCCGAAAGGACATGTAGGGTATGGTTCGACGCGCAATGACGAGATCTATAATCTGGTGCCACTTTCAGGCCCTCAAATTACCGTATTCCGGAATTATGCCGGAAAAACCTCGAAAAACTAGCTTTTCCGTTCCGGCAGTCCAACATGTCCATGAAGTCGGACTGCCGAAGGGGCATCTTGGGTATTGTTCGGCGCGCAATGACGATATCTACAATCTGGTGTCACTTTCAGGGTGAAAAATTAACATATTACGAAAATAGAGCGGAAACCCCTATAAAATAACCCTATTTCCATATATCCGTTCGAACAGCTCAAGGATAACGGACTGCCGACGGGACATATAGGGTATGGTTCGACGCGGAACAATGAGATCCACAATTTGGCGTCACTCCCAGACCGTGAAAGTCCTTGGAATCTATCTAATTGCGCCATCAAATGGTAACCCAAGTATGGCGGCGTAGCCGCCCCGCCAAAAATCGCTTTTTCCCTTCCAAAATGGACTGCCGGACCCCCGGAAAATGGACTGCCGGGAATTTGCCGCTGCAAAAACTTGCCCACCCCTGCCCGGAAATGAAATCGGGCCAGGTAAGCAGGTTTTCGCAAAGAATCCCTGCTAGCCTGCCCCACGAATTGCGCAAAGAACATCTGCTAGCCTGCCCCTTCGCTTCGATTCCTTAAAGGATTTCTGCTCGCCTGTCCCTTAACTTCAATTCCTCAAGAAATCCCTGCTAGCCTGCCCCTGGGAACGTGCCTTTTTGCACCCTGAACGATCAGGGTCCCACGGGGCGTCAAGTGGCCTGTGAGCTCTCATGCCGTTTTGTGACAAGCTATGTAGATAGGATGTCTGTCTGCCAGACCATTTCTCTCTCTCTCTCTCTCTCTCTCTCTCTCTCTCTCTCTCTCGTTTCTAAAACGTGGTCTTTCAAAGTCCTTCCCTCCCTCCTTTCCTTTCCCAATTCCGGGTCCTCTTTAGTTGCTGTGACGGGGGATTATTCCACGGCAAATACCGTCTTCCCAACATTGGAGGACTGGAAATAGGACGGAATGGAATGGAAGAGGGCCAGGAAGTGACTCCACTCCCACCGCCATTCCACTACGCTCCTCAATACGGCGGCGATTCCGTTTGAATACGGGCAGGGTAAGGGGTACTGTAGCAAGGGTATCGCAAGGGAAAGGGAGAGAGGGGGAGAGATAGAGATAGAGAGAGAGCGCGCAAATAGAGAGGGAGAAAGAGAGCGAGAGGTGCCAGATTCCCTTTAAAAATTGAGATCGCCCCTGAAATTCCACTTTTTCCTATCGACAGTCCGTAGCCCTTCCAGACACCCGTCCCCAACCCCTGGAGAAGCCTGGGGGCACATTTCTGCACTCGAGATGTCCCTGCTCTCTTCGAGGCTTCATCTTTTCGGTGTCGCCCGGTGTTCCTCTGGGCCGGATCGGTACATCCACCCACCGGTGGAGCGACGAATTTTCAACGGCGAAAACCTGGCGAGTCTCGGCTGAAAGGGAAGGTGACACCCTGGAAGTTGACAAAAACGGGCAACAACGGAAAGTTTTGATGTCGTGATCGGTTGAGTATTGTCCAGTCGGGCAACAGATGAAGATTCAGCTCAAAATTCCGCTTCCTTACGAAAATAAGGGCGAATTCGGCTCTAGGGATCCGATTACGATCTGAGTCCTCTAGCCATTTTCTCCTCAGTTCGACACCGATCAGAACAGAACATCAACTAACCACTCGATCGGGAACGTTTGAAAAATTTATGCAAAGCCGTGGTAACCGATTACGACATGGAATTGTCGGCGCCGCGAGCACTTTATAAGGCTTTGTACGAGCTGAAAATTCACAGGCTTCCGCACCGCTATTGTTTGGTCTTGGCATACGGTAATTCCCCGACAATACGTTTCGTTGCGGTTGCAAAATTTTTAGGTTCCCTTCCAGTAAAAAAAGCTTTTCTGAGTAGTTAGGATAGAAATTAGCCAAGACCCTGCCGTCTCCAGGCTTCTCGACCTCCTACCGTACCCCCTGGGGTGCCCCCGCCCCACTTTTCAATGACTCATCGTTGGCATATGCCGTCATTTTGGTCCCTGTGCCCCACACCGGGGCTAAAATGGAGTGTGTGGGAATCTGTGGGCCAGAGAGAGAGAGAGATAGAGAGAGAGAAAGAGAGAGAATGCCCATCCCCAGCTGAATGGCAACATTTTCCGGTCCGTATTACGCCGAGTCCATAGTCTGACGTCGTAGTCGCGCCAGATCTTGATATTCCACCACTTCAGGAGGTGCGGCGCGCGCGGCGCGACGAGCTTCCCGGTCTGTTTAAAGGGACGGTGAAGAGAGAGAGAGAGAGAGAGAGAGAGACGGCGAGAGAGAGGCGAGAGAGAGGCGAGAGACAGCAACAGTCCACCCCGCTATATAAGTCGAAAGGGGCGGGCGGGGCGCGGAGGGGAAGGGAGGGCCCATCTTGCGCGCGCGCACGCCGATTCCACTCCACTCCTCAGTACACCCCCCGAGGGGGCTACACACCGATACGGGCTGACGTTTAGTACTGTAGTATTTGGATTTGGGTTTCCTGGGATGCCCTCTAGGTTTTCATGTCTTTATTTCTCCGCTAAACCTTAAACTCGTACAAATTCTAGATACCGTAACCAGAAAACGCCCATTTTCACAGGGAGGATTTATTCCGGTTTTTACGATAATTTTCCTCTTGCGTCAATAGTTTTGCATCCAGAAAACCAGAATTCAACAAATTTTAGACAAATTTTAGTCATTTTCTGTATCTTTCCGCATCTTTCCATAGCGTAACTTGTAGTAAATTGTACTCTTTTGCCTCTGATGCGTTTTTTGCTTCAATATTAATCTAAAAAACACTATATCTTTATTTTTACGTTTTCAGCCTTCCCCTCGCCCCGCCCCCCTTTCAAGACACACACAGGATGAAGCCGGTGGTCGCGTCGTTGGCCGTGCTGGCCGTCGTTGGCGTTGGCATGTTGTTGCAGGTACTGTAGCTCGTCCAGGATTTAGAATTTGGTCCCTAATGGTCTCTGCTAGCTTGCCCGGGCTTAAACCTCGATTTTAACCGATTTTTCAGGTGGCCCTCGCCCAGGACAGCCCCGACAGCCCCGAAAACCCCGAAATCCGCGAGGCCAACACGACCCTTAGCCGGCAAAAGCGTCAATTTGGTGCGTCGCGGTGGCTTCAATGGCCCTTTAAAAGCTGGAGAACCTTTTTCTACACCCTCGAAAACCTATAAAAACTTTTGAAAAAGTAAAAAATGACATTTTGCTAATTTTTTTGTCAATGTGGTCAAAAATCGATCGATTACCAATTTATTTTTGTTAATTCAATGCGTAAATTGTATTCATTTTTTAAAAGCTAGCGAATTAATTTTGGGACTCCAGAAAACCCAAAAACAACTTTTAAAAACCTGAAAAATGACATTTAGTGAATTTTTGAGTACTGTAGGTCCAAAATCGATCAAAAAAGCGATAAAGCATAGATTTTTAGATTAAAAAAATATTTTTTGAATTCAGGATGCCCGGCCGGGTGCTACTCGTCGTGCAACAACAACCAGCAGTGCCAGCAGTACTCCCTGCAGGCCGTTTGCGTCCAGGGCTGCTGCTGCGGCTCCACCACCACCCTAGCCAGTGAGTTGCCGGGGCCTTTAAAGTGGAAAAACTATTGTTTTTGTCATTATTCACTATTTTACCGGTCCGTGGTTAGATTCTGCTCGATCTCCAGATTCTCGTCGTTTTCCTGCCATTTTTCTGGGGCTGCAAACCTTTCTATGAAGCTTCGCACTTCCGGACTCGATAACTCGAGAATTCTGTGTTGAAATTTCATGAGATTTATACAGTAACTAGATGCTACGGTGTTTTACATTCCCTGAAAATTCCAGACAATTTGCTTCAGTCTTTCTCGAGATACACCCCAAAGACTGTCCCACCCTGGGGTCGATTCCGTGTCGCTCCTCAAGACGCCCTCTCCAGAATTTAGCCCCCCGGCCCAGGACAAACAGCACCGAGATTTCGCGGGAGGGGGAAACGCATCGTTCCGTAGCGTTCCGTTGCGCAACCGGGGGCCCTCGGGGCAAATAGACCGTAAAACAGACAGGCGAGACCCAGGGGGTATTTTGCACCCAAAGTACAGTAATCGATTGATCCGGGAGTTGAAATTCTAGCCTTATACGTCCCTTTAAAACGAGGAATTATGATATTTAGCGCATACTACACTCTGTGAATCGATTAGAACAAAAATCTAGACCCTAAAACGTAAATTCGGAAGGTTTGGCTCGATTCCAAAAAAAATTCCAGACTTCACTGGCCCTTTAAAATCGATTTCTAGTCGAACTTGATATTCGATTTTGATGGAAATTATGGAACTTTGGTTTTTTCTCCCCCAGCTATCGATTACCCTCGAAAAAATTACAAAAATGACAAATCCGAGCTTGACCCTAAAACCTGACCTACCTACCGTAACCCCCAATTCTTTCAGCCGCCTGCTCCGGCGGCCCAGCTGTTGCCGCGTGCCTCGGCGGTCTCTGCGGCCAGGGCTACTACTGCTCCTCCAACAACTACTGCTGCCGATGCGCGTCCGGCAACTCCACCGGTACGTCGTACACCTACTTACGGGGGTCGTAATTCGGAATCCGTCGTAGTTTGGCGTCCTAAAACTACGTATATAGTATTTTCAAGTAG
The DNA here is from genome assembly GCA_958295435.1 of Mesorhabditis spiculigera. Taxonomy (NCBI): domain Eukaryota; kingdom Metazoa; phylum Nematoda; class Chromadorea; order Rhabditida; family Rhabditidae; genus Mesorhabditis; species Mesorhabditis spiculigera. The sequence continues at coordinate 18,271 of CATQJA010001747.1, read as the reverse complement.
CTTCAGCATCGGCTAAGAAAATTACGCCAAAAAATAGAACGTAAATAGTATCGCAACGGAATTCCGGAATTACGGAATCGTAACGTCAACAGTAGCGCATCGTACGTGGCTTTTCAAAGCGTAAAATCCCCTATTACTGCTCTATTTTTCAGGCCCGTGCGTCAACAAGGTGTGCCCCACCGGATACGTCTGCAACACGAACGACTACTGCTGCCCCTTGGGCTCGGGAGCCGTCCTTGGCCCGTGCGTCAACGGCGTCTGCCCCACCGGATACACCTGCGGAGCCGGCAATCTCTGCTATCTGACGACGCTCGGTTAAATTCTGACCCAGCTACAGTATCCTCACTACAAATCCCACCCTCTCCCGCTCAAATACGCGTCCAAATCCCCAAGTCTTCTCGTACCCCTCGATTTTGTAGTCTGTAGTCAGGGGTTTTTGCCGCTTAACTCGAGAGTGATGTGTTGAATTGGGCTGTAATTTTTTGTGGCTTATAAGCTGCGTCTTGCTCTAGCTACTGTAAAAATTTGACGCTGATAGCTACAGTAATCCTCGAGTTATGGCACCGGTAAGGTTCGGAAAATTCCGCGACACTCCGGTGGCCATATCTCGAGAAGTACTGTAGGGAATTGGCTGAAATTTTGGTGGCTTATAGCCTGGAATTTACTTTATCATTCCAAAAATTTGCAGCCCGATCTATTGCGTAGTTCTCGAGTTATACAGCTTAAACCCCGTCCCGCCCAGCCGCGTCCAGTGGTGCCCGGCGTACTGTCCTGTCCGTATCCCCGTTGCCATCTGTCTTTCCCCAAGTCGCCCCATATTTCGGGGGCCCCTTGCAAAGGTTCTTAACTTAATTTATTATATTTATTAAGCTATTTTAAATTATTTTATAACGTAATTTCTCCTCTCCGAGACCCGATCTACACTCCAACCATTCTTCCCTTTTCTCTTGGCATGTTTCCAATATTTTTTAAGATGATTTATGTTTTGTATTGCGCCGGAAATGCCCCGAGTTGTGTGTTTTGAAATGTGTTGGCGGAAAGCGAATAAATGGATTCGATCTGTGGCAGACTAGAGACGAAAAAGGCGGGCCCCGGGAGGAGACCGGTTCGGGCGCTATCAACCCGGGGCTACAGACTATAAATTGCCCCCCGAAAGGTCGCAAATATGTTTACTACTCCGAAAATTGCATTATTAATATTGTTGCATGATTTTTTCTGCATAGAATTTTCTAAAAATATTTTTATCATCTTTAGCACGTTTTAAAGCGATTGTCCCGAAAATTCCCCAATATTCTCTCCTAGCTTGCCTCGTTTTGCCGCGATTTTCGTTTTCCGGCTCGCAAAGAATCTCGGCTAGCTTGCCTAGGGCTCTTATAAGCTAAATAAGCGATTACTGTAGGTTTATCAGGTGAACCGGTTACGCAAGGAAAAATCTTTGCGAAGTCTGAATTTTGTTACTGTAAAAAACTATTTAATTGGTCATTTTTAGATTTTTTGGCTAATGTGGCCTATATTTTTAAGCTATACACTCTGGAATACACCTCTTTACGCTCAATTTTCCGATTACGACAGCCACTTCTTTACCCTAGATTCCGTACTACACCTATAGCCGCAAAGAATCTGATTTACCGATTATTGTAAAATTTTTTTGAGGTTACGATGCCATAACACACCTTTTGACGTTCAGATTCGCTGTTTTTCCAGTCCGTAATCCACCTCTAAACGCAAAAATCCGCGGTTTCTTGGGTTACGGTATCACTTTCCGGAGTCAGGATTCCACAATACACCTGTGTACATATGTCCTCAGGGGGAAAACGGCCTCCGGGACAGGGGGGTCTAAATAGTGTTTGCGCTGTTCCGGGAGCGGACATTAGTGTCTGATCCTGGGGGAAATCGGCGGGTGTCCAGAGGAGTGTTCTGTTGTGTCTCCAGAATGGAGACCCCCGGGGGCCCTGAGGGGATTTTTCTCTCTTTCTCTGCTGTATCTCTCTCGCTCTCTCTCGCTCTCTCACCTTCGAATTCTTGAGGATTCCTCAGAGACCCGCGCGCGAGTCACGAAAGACAAATAATGCGCGGCGTCTAATGGGTGGACAGGGGGGGGGATGGAGGGCCCTTACCGGGATTCTGATACTAAATTGGGGGCAAACTAGCAGGGATTCTTTGAGGAAAATCGGAATCTATAGATATTTGTCTTCTGTGGCCCTTTAGAAGTAAGGGGCAAGCTAGCAGAGAGCCTTGGAGAGCAAAGGAACTAGGGCAATCTTGCGGGGGTTCTTTGAGAAATTTCTGACTTTTCTGACTCTTTAGGAGGTCACTGGCAAGCTAGCAGAGATCATTGAGGATTTGAATCGATAATTTGACCTCAACCGGTCTTTAAAAGCCTAGGGCAAGCTAGCAGAGATCGCTTGCGGAATTCGCGAACCAGCAGTGATTACTTAGGATTTTTGGTCTCACAATGCCTTTAATGGCCCTTTAGAAGAATTCGAGCAAGCTAGCAGAGACCATTTACCTTCACTAACCCTTTAACGCCAAAAATTTGCATGTTCCAGTCGATTTAGGCGCCTTGTATTTAGCAAAAGCCACCTTTCTAGTCCACCATGCTCCTTAGTACGCTTCTCCGCACTCGGGCCAGTCCCATCTGTAGGTTTTGCCTCGGTCTCCCGTCTGTCTCAACGCCTTTAAAGCCCTGTTTTTACAGTACGTATGCCGGTGCTTCGCGTAGTCACGAATCTGGGCGACGTGCCCGAGACGCTCGAGGCTCAGCTGACCAAGGTGGTCGCCGACATCATGAAGAAGCCGGAGGAAAGGTTCTGGTGTGAGGTAAGCTCAAAACTAAGCCTAAGCCTAAGTCTAAGTCTAAGCCTAAGCCAAGCTTAAGCCAAGCCCAAGCCCAAGCTAAGCCAAACGTAAGCCTAGTTCCATGTTTCCAGGTGCAAACCGGAGCCCGGATCTCGCAGGGCGGCACCAAGGATCCGTGCGTCTTCGTCTCGGTAAGGGCAGCCTAGCAGAGATTCTTTGAGGAATTGGAGGGCAAGCTAGCAGCGATTTTTTAGGTGAAATCGATCGGAGCCGTCGGAAAGGACGAGAATCCCAGACTCTCCCAGCAAATCACCGACTACTGCCACAACGCCCTGTCGGTGGCCAAGGACAAGGTGTTTCTTTCTTCGCTCTCTCTCTCTCTCTCTCTCGCCTTTCACGCTTTTTTCCAGATTTCCGTGCAATACATCGACATGGACCCGAATACGTTTGCTCGTGGCGGGACCACCATCGCCGAGCAGCTCGCCCAACAATCCAAACAATAGAAATGTTCCTTTTTACGCGGTACCGCTACGCTACATTCCAGAGTACATACGGTAGAACGAGTAATAAACTGCTTTTTAGTCACTTTATCGATTGAATTACATCGACTTACATGGCGTAATCGATTACGACACTTTAACGACGTATAAAGCTTGATCCAGACTTTTTAAAGGGGAAATACCTGGCGTAATCGATTACGCCACATTATTTCGCAAAGAAACACTGCTCGTCGTCGCTGATGAAGTCGCCGCTGTGGAAGGCGTACGCGTCGTGGAGTGCTCCAGCCCAACGATGAGCAGAACGCTGAAAAATTGGCTTAGACTTGGCTTAGGCTTAGCCTTTGGCTTACCTGCTTATCGGCTTCCAATATGGTAGATGAACAAATTTGCTCGATCAAAATCGGCAACCCCTGGAGTACAGCGTCAAGATGATGACGTCGGAAGGCTCTAAAAACGTATATAAGTAAGATACGCAACACGTACTGCTTCAAGTCGCTGAGCTTGAACTTTTGGGCGCGGATGTCGATGAGGGTGTAGAAATAGGTGCGGAACACCTGGAAAAACGAATTTTCGGCCCTCAGAAAATTTCTAGGCCCCTTTAAAGGCCAACTGAAGACAGAAAACTATGGATTTTGCCTTCTATGGTCCTTTAAAGTCCATTTAAAACCTTTTACCTTCATGAAATGGTCCCTTCTCACGGAAGCCGATGCCGAGGAGATGATCAGCGTCGTCAGGTCGTAGGCCGGGTGGCCGAAATGGACATTCTGGAATGAAAAATGTTCCTCAAGAATCTCTGCTAGTCTGCCCTCACCTCCCAGTCGACAATCGACAGCAATCGGCCATTCGCATCAAACCGCAAATTGTCTGCCGTCAGCTGGCCATGGCAGAGGACTTGAGGCGCTTCTTCTGGGGGAGAATCACGGAAGGAGATGTACAGTTCGTTTAGCTGGAAATGTAGGGTAAAACTACAGACTACAAATTGTCGAGACTCCAAGCTACAAACTACAAAAAGGAAAAATGGCGCTGACTTTCGCTATTTGGTAGTTTCCAGCTTGCCTAGCCTTGTTTTTCTACTTTTTTTTGATGTTATATGGTAAACTAGAAACTACAGACCCCAAACTAGCGTATACTACAAAGTACAAACCTCTTTTAACACTTTTTCAGGCTCTGGGAAAAGTGGGGAAGCACAGATCTGTGAGAATTGTTGAACGGCCTCTTGGATGGATTCTCGACGGTATTCTGAGACGACCTAAAAACTGGCTTTTCCGCAAAGAATCCCTGCTAGCTACCTGGTAATTTTCCATTACTGTACGGCAAAACTCGCGGTGTTCGTCGTAGGTGCTAAAAAAGTGGGTTAGAGAGAGAGAGTGAGAGTGAGAGAGAGAGAGAGAGAGAGAGAGAGAGAGAGAGAGGAAGAGGGAGGGAGAGAGATAGATCGAGAAAGAGAAAGAGAGAGAAAAGGAGAGAGAGCGAGTGGCAGATCCTACCCGATGGCGTGCAGCCGTGCCAACTGCTCGGCAACTTGTTGAAGATGTGCGAGCGAGAGTTCAGCAGCTGCCAGGCCGTCATGCCGGGTAAGGGCGAGGAGCTGAAATTTACTCGCAAATTATCTATGCTAGCTTGCGCAGTTTCCCCAAGAATCTCTGCTAGCCGGCCCCTCTCTTCCTCAAAGAATCTCTGCTATCCTCCTCACCGAAAAATGAGCATGACTGTCCTCGATCCGGAAAACTCCGCGTGGATGCCCCACAGGTACTGTAGATTTGTTCAGTGCTGCGAATTCGTGGAAAAATCGGGAATTGTAGAAGCCAGCCTGTAATGAATTAAATAGCATAATCGATTACGCCATGAAAATCGAAATGTTATTGCATAATCGATCAAATACCCACCAAAACTGCAGCTTTATGCAGCGATTCCGGCTCCTCGACCTCTTCCGCAAGTAAAACTTCAAAGGCCTCGTCTCTAGACTGAAAATACCGATTTTCACAAAGAATCTCTGCTAGCTTGCCTTGAGGTTAATGACGGGGATTCCGAGCTGGGTGGATCTGGGCTCTTCCTCCTCATAGGGATCGAGCCCGAGCTGTCTGGCTGCTACAGAAGCTATTGTTTGAGACATATCTGGAATGCGGCAGGCTAGCAGAAGTTGTTAGGGAAATTTTGCTGATTTCACTGGTCCTTTAAAACACGAAAAATGGCAAGCTAGCAGAGATTCTTTGAGGAATTTCAGAGGCTTTACTGGGTCTTTAAAATGTTTGTAAGGCAGGCTAGCAGAGTTTCTTTGAGGAACTGGGCCTTTAAAATTCGGAAAAGGTAAACAAGCAGAGATTCCTTGAGAAATTCATCCCCAATAGTCTCTGCTAGCTTCCTAGCCTCCCTAAGGATTTCTGCCAGCCTGCCTAGCCATTTTATCGTCGAAAACGCTTGATAAAACCCAAAAAACTATAAAAACCGAATAAAACGCGTCTGGTCGTGAATTCCGGGCCGGAAACCTTGTGCGGGAAGTGAGGCTATCTTGCCGTTTGCTGCTTCGTCGGCTTATCTATCTTTTAGAAGAGGAGGGGAGGGGAGGGGGACACTAAAACAGCCGATGACGAGTCGGGGAGCTGCAGAATTCCAGCAAAAAGAGGCCCAAAAAGGGCGTAGACCAGCTGAAATATGTGTGGAATGTTGCAAGTTGGGCTTAGGCTTAGGCTTAGGCTTCGGCTTAGACTTGGCTTAGGCTTGGCTGCGGCCTGGCTTTGGCTTGGCTTAGGCTTCGGCTTGGACTTAGGCTCAGGTTAGGCTGAGGCTTAGGCTCAGGCTTAGGCTTCGCCTTGGGCTTGGGCTTGACTTTCCCAAGCAATTTTCATAGGATTTTGAACCTTTGCTCTCAGGGCAAGCTAGCAGAGACCATTTTCCCCCTCCCTCACCATATATCCGGCAATTCTGTTTGCCATTCGCCCATTCGGGGATGGGTGTGGATCGGAATTGGTCGACTCTGGATCGGTTTGCGCCCCGGGGCACGTAATCCGTGGTTTTCTGGTGCCCTCTCTCTCAATCCCTCTCTCTCTCTCTATCTATCTCTCTCTCTCTCTCTCTCTCTCTCTCTCGCTCTCTCCTCCCGGAAAACCCGCCATCATTGGGCTGGGCAGCAGCAGCTTTTCCCCAGTCCCCCAAAAACAGCAGGTTCTGCCCTCCAGATCCAATCCGATCGGCTAGCCCCGGGTAATCCTTGCGAATGGCTAACGGCACAACATTCTTGCGTTCCGCTAGGCACCACGCAACGTTTCCGCAAAGAAACTTTGCTAGCCTGCCTCCCTCGTTTTTCCTCTCATGTTTCCTAGCGTAATCGTATCAAAAAAAAAAGAATTTTTCGTTCAGAAATGGTACTCCGGCTCGTCTGCTTCGTCTTATTTTTTGCTGGTAAGCGCTTAGCATGGCATAGGCTTAGGCTTGGGCTTAGGCTTAGGCTTAAGCGTAGGCTTGGGCGTGAGGTTAGGCTAAGACTTAGGCTAGTATTTCAGGAATCCTGGCCGACAGCATCGAGATGGCGGAGGGTTCCGGACTTTGGGAGGGATCAGGAGCTACAGTCGAGGGCAGTGGAGGTTAGTCGATTACGCCATGAAATTCAGTCTCTGTTGGCCACTAACCTACTGTATTTTCTTTTAGCTCAGGCGGTAGAAGGCTCAGCCGAGAAACCTGAAGTTGTTGAACAACCCGTCACGACCACCCAGGAGACGCTGGACAGTCAGGAGATTGTGAGTGCCACCATCCCTTTAAACCCGATTTTTTTATGTTCCAGTCCCTTTAACTTACAATCTAACTTCAGGAAATCCTGCGCTCGATAAGCTTGACCGACTTGGCCACCCAGGCACCACTCGGGAACCAAGTCGAAGCATCGATCGATGAGGAGCCACTTTCTGGGACTGTTCTCAAGGGAATGGAGCAGCGGATAGAGAGGTGAAGCCTAGCCTAAGCCTAGCCTAAGCCTAAGCCTAAGCCCAAGCCTAAGCCTAAGCCTAAGCCAAGTTATCGCTCTATTTCCAGAGACGTCCACCCCGGCTACAGCTGGCAACGCCTTGAGCAGCTCCTGGGGCAGATTGTTGATGAGCAGGTATGCTAAATCCACCTGTTACTGTGTCTTTAAAACTTAAAACAACAATTTTTAGCTCCAGAACGTGAGCAGCACCGCCAAGCCGAGCGTAAGGAAGGAGGAGAAATGCCAGAAATTCCGGGAATGCCATCAGGATGGGGATTGCGGAAAGGTGGGCACGCTAGCAGAGATTTTTTGAGGAAATGGGGGCAGGCTAGCAGGCATCTTTTTAGGAATTGGAGGAGAGACTAGCAGGGATTTTTGCGGAATTCAGGGCCAGTTAATTTATTGTTTTAGAAAGGCCGTTGTATGGGTTCTCTGGTCGGAAAGTGCAACTGCAACGCTTGTCTTCAGGGGGCAGCTTGCACAGGTAATTGCGGAATTCTTGACCTGCTGTCACCATCCCTTTCAAAAAAAAATCGTATTTTTAGATGATCAGCAATGCGGAGGGTTGCGAGGGGCTTGCAGGGAGGGAAGCTGCGGATGTGCTCAGGTAAGGAATTACTTCTCGTAATCGATTTTTGAGGGTCGTTGGTTTGAATTTTAGGCCTTAAAACATCGAATTTAGCCAAATTTACGTCGATAAACCGAATCAGCAGCCTTAAAAACACCTAATTTCATGGCGTAATCGATTTCAAGGGCCGAGGTTCGATCCCCCGCCGAGGTCAACCTTTTGCTTTTGAATTTTGGGCTAGAACTTCCAAAAATTTGCTGATTTTAGGTGTTCGCCTCTCGCGGCCTGTCCCTCTACATCGAGGTGTTGACGCAATTCTGCGCCCGTCCGGGTTGCAGCTCGGAAAATGACTGTCTTGGACTGCCGTGCAACTCTGGCCACTGTGACTGTAATTAAATCGATATTTATGTGTTTTTCCTAAGCCTAAGCTAAGCGTATGCCTAAGTTTTTTCTATGCTATTTCCGCTTTTTATGTCTTTCCTCCAAACTACGGGACATTCCGATATATGCAATAATACTGCCAATATTTTCGTTGCGTAATGCGATAAAAATTCTATTTTTGACTATTTCAGATCTGGCAAGCTAGCAGAGATCATTTGGTAAACAGAAAATGAAGACCTGGAAAGCGGGGAAGCAAATTACAAGCAAAAAAGTCCATTTGCATACCGTAATCATGCGGAAAGTAACGGAATTCTAGCAAAAATGCGGTTCTCTATCTGTTTTTTCAAGGGCAGAGAACCTTTAGAGGATGTTAACCGATGTCTGGAGAAGCCAGGAGGAAAATACACCAAAATACTGATGTACGTCTGCAGTAATCAGCGTATCGTAGCGGAATTTTGTGAAAATAGCTGTTTTCAGATTTTTTTTGCAGGGGCAAGCTAGCAGATACAATTTGGGGAATTCCCAGCGACTTTCTAGCTAGCAAAAACCCAGTTCTACCATAATCCCCCTCCCAAAAGCCCCGATTTTACCCTGCATGCCCCGGGGGCACCAATTAGCAAGGTAAAGCCGCAGCCCCGATCGGGTGTATTCCCGTCGAGAAGTCTGGAAACCGGTCTCCCGCCACTCGACAGTACATTGACTTCCTATGGCCTGCAATTACGCGATGATCCGCTGGAGGTACGTAGCCCCCGAGGGCATGCAATCCCCAATTCTCTCTGCTCGCCTCTCTCTCCTTGTCTATCTCTCTCTCTCTCTCTCTCTTTCTTTCTCGCTCTCTCGCTCTCTCTCTCTCTCTCTCCCACTGCTGACCTTCGCTTTCAAGACCGGAAATGGAAAAGTCGAGTCCCGCGGGGGGGAATTTTGGGGTGCCATTGTATCTACCGGCTGTACGCTACGCTACTCGCAACACCCCTGGGTACTGTAGAGCGTTTTAAATTCTTAAAAACATCGTTTAAACGTATTTTTTTACCAGCACAATTATTACCGCCTAAAAACTACCGTATCCCCAAGCTACAGTACCCCCAATTCCAGGATGCTCCTCCTGTCATTGTTGTCGCTCGTAGCGGCAGTTTTGGGTTACTGTGGCCCGAGGCCTTGCCAGCGACCATACGCTCGACCCTCTTACTATCAACCCCAGCCTCTGGGATATCAACAACCAAGGGGGTATTACTGTACTTGGGATATCCGATTACGCCATGAAATCAATTCCAGGCGGCTACGCGACTGGGCCATACACATCTCCAGTGGAATTAGCGCCTGGAAGTCAGCAGCCACTACCACCGATTGATCAGCTGGTTAATAAGGAGGTACGGTAGCTTTAGCGCTTTTTAGGGATGTCATGGTCCCTCTAAAACGAGCTACGGAGAGCAACAGTAACCCAAAAAATTCAAAGTTTTGAGGATAGGTTTATTGGGGTTTTGTTAAGCTATGATCAAAATTTAGGTTCCCTAGCTCCTCTATTTCCGGAGCCACAAACTACTGAAGATTCCTACCTATCCCACCCCTTTTAAAACGCATCTTCAGGTCGCCGAGCTAACCGGATCCAGCAAAACAGACGCCGACCTCATCTCCAAAGCCTCCCCGAAAACCCTAGAAAGCCGTGACGATGCTAAGGTATCGATTTTCAAAGTATACCTGAAAAATTCTAATTTTTCTAGGACAGCTTCGACGACTTCGAGAAGCAACTGGCTGAGCTGAAGGTGGCTCACGGGAGTCAGCCCGAAGATGCGGAAGCTTCAAAGGCTTTAAAAACCGCTTCAGAAGATCCTAAAGGAGATGAGGCTGATGAAAGCGCGCAGCAGCAGCTTCTGGTAGCGGCAAGTGCACTTCACTGTCCCTTTAAAAGTCGTTGCACACTGTCGGGCGATCTAGTCGCAATTCTTTGCGAAATTGGAGGGGTAGGCTAGCAGAGGATGTTGTGGAATTGGAGGGGCAGGCTAGCAAAGATTCTTTGAGAAATTCTAGTCAAAAACTCATTTCTAGAGCGCAACTTCGCCGAGCCCTCAGGCTCAGTCTCCCCTGTATCTTCGGGGCGGCTTCCAGACCCCAGGCGGAGGTACCGGATACGTACTTCCGCCTACAAGCTATGCGAGGCCAGTACCGTATCGCCCGACGTACTACGCACCGCCACAGCAGCGATATCCGATACGTGAGGCTTTTTGGCGTCAGAGAAACGATTACGAGATAAAATTCGGCTAATTGGATCGATTAATATACTAAACTGGGTCATTATAATGAATTACGACGTGAAATTCATCTATTGAAATCCTTACGACATGAAATTAGTTCGTTTCAAGCAATTATGACATGAAAATCACAGAATTGAGCCGTCCAGGACATGAAATTAGCGATTTAAGTAGATTACGCTTGAAAATTTGTAAAGTACCATCCATCACGACATGAAATTCGGTTCTCGTATCGATTACGCTAGGAAATCGATTTTTCAGAGTGCCCGCCTCCGCAAACCGCCCCATCCTACGCTCAGCCGCAACCGTAAGCCTCTATTACGTTTCTAGGGGTATTAGCCTGGGACGATTACGATAGCTAAATAGCGCTAAAAATCTATAAAAACGCATGGAGTGTTGTGTGGTGTAGCTTGTAGTTTGTAGTCCACGTACAGTTTGTCGTTTTGCAGTGGCTATGGCTATGGCTCTCTGCCGGTTGTCCCGTCCCCGTTGGCCGTGACGCCGTTGCCGCTTCCGGCTGAAGGTTGGCGCTTTGCCAGAGCTCGATGTTAAGGATTTTCCATCGAGAATCCTAGTTTTTACGCTTCCGTTTTTCAGTTGACACGCCCCAGCCACCGCCACCGCCCTCGCCATTTACCAGGTTTAAAAAACTGCTATTTTCTTGGTTTCTGAGTTCAAAATTTTTAGTTTTGTAGCTTCAGCGGGCTTTTTATGCGTTAAATTAGCATTTTTAGCGCTTATTAGTGTGCTGTGGGTGTTTATAAACTAAAAGTTTACCTAAAAACCAAAAAGCAAAAAGCTTGCGCCGGGCAGGATCGAACCCGCGGCCCTATCCAGGCAGGAAAACGCTCTACCACTAGGTCAAGATGATTAGGACAACGTTGAACGTCTAAGATCTCATCAGATCTCTAAGGATCTAAAAAGACAAAAAAGTTACCCCAAAAATTATGGTAATTTTTAAGGTACTACGCGCCAAGGAATGAATGCTGTGGAAGGTGCCGATCCCCTTGTCGCTTCACGGCCAGTAAAGCTGTAGGTTTAATAAATTAGATTACAAAATTAGAATCTAAGCCAGCTTACGCTTCCTCTAAATCGAAAACTAAATTCAAAATTATGCAAAGTCAAATAAAATTTTTTTAGCATGGCGTCTCCAGTCACTTGAAAGGACCGCATCAGCAACAGGTAAGGCGTTCGAGGTCACCCATGGAAATCGGCCATATCGATAGGCTTAGGCTTGGGCTTAGGCTTAGGCTTGGCTTAGGCTTAGCAGGCTTGGCTTAGGCTTAGGCTTAGGCTTAGGCTTCCGGCAGGACCCTTGAGCAAATTGGTTAGACCTCCGTTCTCCTATCCGTCCTGGCAGTGGGCCAGGTGGGGGGCAGTGGGAGGAGCCAAAAAAATTCAAGAATATTATGCAACCTTCAAAAAAATCTCAATTTTTCAATTTTTTTGCTAGCAGTTTTGACTGCCGTTTTTTGATGGCCCTATTATAATTACTGGACTAAAAGGCACAATTTAGCGCCGCGAAATCGTGAACGCCCGCTGCAACAGCCGGAAAGTGGAGCGAATTATGACCGAGGTAAGGCAGGAGAGACGGAATTTGCTCGCGTAATCGATTAAAACCGGGTGAATTTGACCGAATTAAATGGTGTAATTGATTACGCCATGATAATAGACAACTACAAGCTAAATTTAGACAATTTCAAACGACCTGGCCAAATCGAAGCGGACGATACAGAAATTCGCCGAGGAGCTGCTTGGCGGGCTATTTTCGGTGACGTGCTCGAAGGGGATTTTAGGCAAGTTAAAATCGAGGAGTTAAACTACAAAATACGCTATTTAAAACAGATTTAATTAGCTTAAAACTTTCTTAAATCGTAAAATGGAAAGGCAAAATCCAAAAAATCAACTTTTAGCTACGTCTCGCGCTCCGAGCAATTTTGCCAACTCGAAAGAAGGGCACCGTCTGTTATGCGTTCCAGCATCGATAATTTAACTTACAATTTACTTTATACAATTTTTAAACTTTGAAAATCCAAAACCCATAATTTCTAGCATTTTCCAAAAGCGATTCGTAGCCATTTTCCAATGATCTGCCGCGCATTTTTATCGATTTTAAATATACTTATTTATCGTTTGATTTTTCTTTTCACAAGACTACAAAGTACAACAAATAACACACCAGCACAATATTTAATTCGTTTTGAAGTGGAAAACCATAAATTAAGATTTTTATAAATTTGTGTGCCTAATTTGGAGAGCAAAAATCGGAATTTTGAGGCGGCAACGAGCAGGGGGCATTGTGGAATGTTTTTGGAGGCGGCCGGGGTGGATTAATACTTAAAATGAGCATCTTCGGCTTTTTAATTTTTAAAAATTGCTAAAAATCGCCAAAAATGTCCATGACAACTACAAACCACAAAATACAAAAGGCACACTAATACTTTGGTATCGTCGAGCAAAAAGGCAAATATAAATTTCGTGCGTAACCAATTACGCCACGAAAAACGAGAGGCACTTCTGGCAGCCAGAGCGAGGGTCGAAAAATGAGGCATAAAAATCTGCACAAAACTACAGAAAACGACACGTTACGCGGTACGATATGGATTACATGCCGTAAGCGGATGCAAAAAATGATTAACTTGGCAATTTTAGAACTTTTTAGGGCTCAAAAAATCGGAAAAATTCAAAAATAAAACGACGGACAACGCCTATGTACACCTATCACAGTGGTTGCTGATGCGGGATTGGGGGATCCAGAAAAATACAGGGTGAAAATACAGACTACAAAACCTCAAAAGCCATAAAATACAGACTACAAAATCGAGCAAAATCGTTTAAAACAGGCAGAAAAATTCGCATAAAAATCCATTTTATTCCTCCAACATTCGGCGGATTCACACGACACGACAGGACGACGACGAAGAAGAAAACAAAAAGAAGAACAAGGCACACACAATGCAATACAAAAAAGGAGAGGGAGGCGGGGCTTATTAAAAAAGAGATATACGCGCTTTACGATCCCTTTAAAAACACGAGAAATAGCATAGCAGAGACCCTTAGGGAAATGAGGAGGGGAGGATTATTAAGGGGTGAGAGAGGGGGCACAGAGAAATCAGAGTGTGTTAGAGAGCTAGAGAGGGAGAGAGGGTGAGAGAGTGCCGAGAGGCAAGAGAGAGAGAGGGCGAGAGAGAAGCAGAGATATGGATGGCTTCTTCTTGTGTTGTGTAGGTTTAATTGCCCGAGATGTTGAAGCCGTACAGGGAAGAGCTGATCGAGCGGTGGCGAGTCAAGGTGGAAGAGGTCGGGCCGATTCATTCGTGAGGCTGAAAAAGAGGCGATTTTAAAGGGCCGTTGAAGGCAAAAATGACAATGACAATGAAGAAAAATGATTCGGAAAAAGCGAAAGTTCGATTTCGAAGGGCCGAACGCGAAAATATCCAAATTTCAGTTTAAAGGGCTACTGAATGCACAAATCCATAGCCAACCGGCTAATAAACGTACCAGCGTGCCGAACGACTTCTGCAGGTGCTCGGTCAGTGGTTCATCTGCAGGTTGCGCTCGCCGGGCAACACACGCACACCGGGCCGCAGAACGGGTGGGCAAAGCCGCAGTCTTGCGCCTGGAAAAATCGGAGTTAGATAAAAAAAATTTGGAAAAACGATAATCCAAAGCACTCAAAAACTACGCACCTGATGAGCTTAGCCCGGGAAGAAGCGGCAGCTCTCGCGCGGAACCCACAGCGTGCAGCCCGTCTCCTGGCGGTGACGGCGGTTCTCCCAGAAGACGCACTGCGGGACCGGTTTGCGGAAGCCCATGCCGGGTGCATGCCGCCGGCGCCAGCGCCAGGTCCACCGCCTCCGCCGCCGTTCTGCTGCTTGCCGCCGCCATCTGGAGAAAGGGGAGATAGAAGAGCTCTAAGAAAAACAGGCGGAACAAATCCGATCAGCGCGACATCGCCAAGTTCGAGCAGTTCGGCTAATTTGTATCAATTCCTAAGCAATTCCGCACAACTTGATCAAGATAGCCGTTCGACTAATTTGAGCCCTTTCCGCAAAAAATTCGCGAAATCAACGAGTTCGAGCGGTTCAAAATCCCAAAAACTCACTGAACATGTTGAAGCCGCCGCCAGCACCGTTGTGGGCACCGCCTCCGTAGTCTCGGCCGCCGCCCGGCCACCGTGTCCACCGCCGTATCGCCTGTCCCCGCCGCCGCCGCCCACGTCCATGTGGTCATCGTCGAGGTGGTGATGGAGCTGGTCGCGGAATCCGCCTGGAAATGGGAAAATAGAAAAGTTAAGCGAGCGTTTTTCTACGCTTGTAACGGCCCATTAAAGCAACAAAACCGAATCCACTGACCCATATGTCCTCCTCGCATGCCCTTCGGCGGTCCTCCTCCCTCCACCGCCCATCATCATTATCTGCTGCTGCTGTTGGTGCTGTTGTTGCTGGGGATGATGGGGCATATGTGAGCCATGCGATGGGGCTGCTGCTGATGCAGGTGGTAGGGCCCTTGGGGGGTACGGGTGTCCGCCTCCGCCTCCTCAGCCATTCTGGTGCTGCCACGGTCCGCCGCCGCCGCCAAGTCCGCCTCCCCGCCGGGTCCATTCCGTTTCTTGTAGCGCTCTTCGGCCCGTTTCCAGGGTTGTCGCCGAACGGGTTGCCGCAGTTGCCGGGGCCGGTGCGCGGCGGCTGAAAAAAGGCAGGTTAAATGAGGTCCTAATCGATTACGCAATTAAAATCATTCAAAAAAATTATTTTCAACCAGCAAATAATTCTTAAAACGCACGTTTATCCGGCAGGACAGGGCCGCCCATCTCGTAGTCAATGTCGCCGGCATCCGATGCGGGGTCTGCACCAAGAGCGGACGTCGCACCACCGCCCATCGCTTCACGCCGCTCACGCTCGCGCGACTCCGAGGCGCCGATGGCAAACGGGTCGCCCATCTGGTGGGCACTGACGGGACGGGGGCTTGTCCTCGCGCTCCGACGCCAGGTTGTCACTGAAAAGCGGAAATGGGAATAGATATGGTGATCTTCCGCAAAGCTCTGCTAGCCTGCCTTTAAAGGTCATAGGGCCCAGAATCCATAAAAAATCAGTACCTTCCCATCAGCTTGCTGTAGGGGTCAGTGCGCATCGAGAGGCACAGGATGGCTTGGCGGCTCGTCCTCCAGCTCCGCCGCCGACACGATGGTGGTGCTGCTGGTGGAGTGGGGCGAGCATCTCGCGGATCGGCCAATTCTAAAGGGATTGGTAAGTGAGAGGGTTATAGCGAGAGATAGAGAGACAGAGAGAGAGACCAGAAAAACGGGCTACTGTTGTCCGTGTCCGACTGGGTGTTGTCCTCCTCCTCGTCGGCGGCGTCGTGGATGAACAGGGCGGCGGGACGGAATGCGGCGATTGCTGGGGCCATATTGAGGGGGTCCTGGAACGAAAAAATAATGACAAAATTTAATTTTTCTTAATAAAATAAGTTTTTATATTCTAACATTTCCCACGGTTAAGAACATTCCAAAATTACTATTTTGGCGCATTCTTAAAGTTTCTAAGTCTTTCGAACGCTTTTGCTCTTAAAACTAAATTTTAGCCAAAATGCCTGTGGATCCTCAGCTGCTAGCAGAGCGACCGATGGCCGAGGTGTTGTGGCCGGATAGCGTGAGAAACGTGGTGGTGATCGCGCGGCCGGGGGTAGCGTCAGGCGTAGATCGAGCCGTTCGGGGGAGGTGGAGACTTGAGCGTCAGGCGACAGTCGACGAGGGCCGATAACTGATGAGAGGGGCTAAAATAAATCAGGTCCGAATTCAAACCACATAAAATAACGATTTTCATAGGATAACCAATCATTTCTGCAAAAACTCACAAAGAATGTGGCGGCAGCGGGAGCACGTCGGCCGGCTGGTTGGAACAGCACGCCGATCAGCTCCTCCAGGCTGAAAACAATGGTATAATTAAGAATAGAGGATTTAGAACGTTTTAAAGGAAAATTAAAGGCGCAGAAAGCAGCATTAAAAGTCTGTGCCAAATGATTTGTTGCAGAGATCAAAACCAGTGGCACTCTAGCTAGCTACAGGGGCCAGGAAATCAAGGACTCACTTTAAAAATCCAACCAATTACGGGACATAAATCCCCATGCGCCCTAAATCGATTACACCATAAAATTCGCCCTCAAAAATTTTTTTCAGCTCACTATAAAAATGTCAAAAATTCAATGCCTCAGTTGGAAAAAAATCATTACAGTTCAGGGAGCATCATTTAGTGGGTTGGAAAAACCATATCATTCACCCAGGCCAATAACACGGGCAGAAGGGCACATCGGCAATCAGACACCAAGCAACCAGAGTAGAAGAGGAGGAGGGATGGGGTGAAGAGAAGATATTGAAGAGAGCAGTAGTCAGGTGTGACCAAGACAGAAGAGAGAATTGAGAGGGTGTGCGAGAGAAACAATTACTCCCTTTGGAGTAGAAGACGAGAGAACGAAAGCAGCCATTTTGGAAACAAAAGTCAATAATCTGAAGAAAGAGTGGCAGGGGTAAAAACAGGTAGAAATATTTTAAAATTTCAGGCAAGGACGAAACAAGCTAGCAGGGGTGGGGGAGAAAAGGGATTTAATATAATTAAAGATCCCAGGATCTCAAAGATTATAACAAAAAACAGTAAGCAGATTCATGTAGAATGCTTAAAAACTAATTTCAGTCAATTTCAAAGTTGGAAACAATATTAAAAGCTATTTAAAAAGTGCATAAGCTAACCGAAAAACTTTCTACAGCCATACAGTTACTAACAACTAGAAACTAAAAACAACCCAGGAGAAAGACTAAAAATACGGGCAAACAAACAGAAAATCTTTCGGATTCTATTAAATCCCATCCACAGGCCCAAGACAGCAAGGCAGGCAGAGCAAATATTGGCATATCGGCACAGTGCAGCAAACAGACTCGACAGCTTTGACTGTCACAATATTACTTCAGAGGCATCTGCAAAACCAGCAGGAAGGGGGGTGAATGACAGATGAGTCCTCCACACACTGGAGTATGGTGGATAGGACTATAGTCCTCATAGGAGGTATGCATTAACAAAAGAAACCTCGAGAATGCGGTAGAATGAAAAGAAAAAATTGGTGGTGGCGGTGTGTTCTTCAACCTTATCTAGTGAGTGACCCCCTTATTCTATACCCCTCAGGATAATCAACTTTTTCAAAAGGGTGAGTGGGGGGTCACACTTGAGAAACAGGGGGACAGCGAATTAAGAATAAAACTTCACGCTCCGTAGGGCTACTATTGACCACAAATGACAGGCTTGAAAATGTTGAGCCAGGAAAACAAGCTTGGCAGGCTTGAAATTTTGGAACAGAGCAAAAGCAGATAACTCAGAAACTCAGGTTGTGCAGCAGAGGCTCAGGCTTAGGCTTATCATGGGGTTGGAGCCTGGGAAAATGCCTGCATATGATCTTAGATCTTCTACGAAACTCCACTGCTGAATAAAACCAGCTTCAGCCCAGGCTTGAAGCGAAACTTCGTTTTGGCTTGGTTTTGGCTTCGACTTGGGCTTTAGGCTTCGCTTCCAGTTTGGAGGCTTGAAAGCAATGCTTGAAAGCAGAACTCTTAGAATCCAAACTTACAGCTTCAAGTTTTGGGAACAAAAGCAGCTTAGGCATAAAACCTAGGAAGGTGGAGCTCAGGCTCAAGTGATCTTAAAAAAACACCAAAACAACAGCAGCAAAAACCTAACAACACCAACCATCTCTCTCCGAGAACGCGTCAGAAGCACCAGGCCAAGGGGCGCGAGGAGTGACAAGAAACAAATCCCAGCTGCCCGTAACCAACAAC